>OMLM01005232.1:13150-27668 GCA_900302695.1 Helostoma temminkii | reverse complement strand
TATTATTTCAGGCTTGCAAACCTATGCTTTATTATGATTGTTTAAAAATATGTTGTTATAATTAAATAGAAAAACAATTAGGTTTACTTTGTCACAAATCTGCTTAACTAGAGTGAATATACACACAATACACAGGAACAGGAACAAACAGTAGGTCAAGAATCAGAAGATTCAACTCCATTTAGAGGAGATGTTCTAATCCAAAGGTGAAGACTTTGAAATGGGGACTATATAATAAAACACCAAATACTGAACAAAATTATTATTGAATGGATATATATATTAAGATCTACTGACTCTTAAATACATTCTCATACACAAAGAATTGTGTATGAGTATTGTGTGAGTGGAAGCCCAGTTCTGTTGGAGACCTGCAGTCTGACTACTTTGCAACATATTCAAATCATAGACCACTTATGCAGGCAAACTTTGTCCTGCTGAATTTAGTGTCTCCAGACTGCTTCTTATGCATGCAGCGGACACACACACATATGTACATAACACATACACTTGCACACCACTTGGCAACCTTTGGCACACTTCAAAGTGGGTCTGTTAGCCTGGGTCTACAGGGTCTCTGTTATTGACCACACCTGCCCGCTCTCGTTCAAGCATCCTTCCTGTTTGTAGTGCCCTGATCAGGTGTGTCAACAGGCTCAGGGGTCTTAGAAAAGTCCTTCATCCTGTGTGGGCAGATGAGAGTAAGTAGCCAAATAGCTCCACTAATGACTTTCTTGTTAAGCCTGGAATTACTGTCACTACCCAAAGACAATTTCCCCATGATGACAAAAGTTTCAGATTCTATTAACTTTCATCTGTTTGAAAAGTATGGCAGTAATTAGGGTTAATTGGGGTGTTGAGCTGAATGTGGGCTGCAGATAACCTTCAAGCCTCTTTGTACCTCTTGGTTTATGATTGCATCAGCTATCATGGCAGTCTTCTCTCCATCCATACTGATGGTATTTCATTTTGTCTAATTCACCGTGGTGGTTGCATCTCAATGGAGACCGCAGAAGTGGCACGGAAGGCCTGTCAGTAGGAACAGCTTTGCATGTATGAATGAAGCAGGAGAGTATCTCTCTGTTTCCCTGTCAACTGATGTATTGAAGCAAAGTAAAAGTGCCTGAACAAGCCTCCCTCTGGCTTCTAAGCATGCACGTTATGCCAAGGCCTTCTTCGTGATCAAAAGAAGGACGAACCTGGAAGATGCTGAATGAGGGTCCAATTAAATATAGCCAGCAGAGACAGGTGGACACATCCCCCACCCGTTGCCACTACCACCACTATATTAGTCTTTCTATGAGCAGAATATTCTCAAAGTGAATAGCAGAAGGGCTCTAGAGAACACACACTGATCTTCCAATGAATGTTCAATATTGGCTTTTCTTTATTTCTTTATTTCTTTTTTTTAAGAGATTTTAGTGAAAATGTTCTGGAATTGGAAGAGAGATAAGTGAAATCATACAACCAATCAAAAACCACAGTGAAAGAGGGTGGTGGAACGTAATGTGGCAAGCAGGGAGAAGAGAACATAAGAGAACAAAAAAATTAACAGAGGTGCCACAAAATTATTGTATGAAATTCCACTTCTAAAACAGCACTTTGAGCTAGAAGAAGCACATGTAGAAAACTGAAAGCAAAGCATAACCTTCCTGTCTCTCTGGGGTTTAAGTGGAGGAGTTTAAGAAGTGCTGGACTGAGCCCTCGTTCACAGAGTCCAGTCACAGACGAACAAGATGTGCTGGAGGGATACCTACGGCCCACTTGAAGCTGTTTCAAGGACACTCTTGTTGGACTAAATGAAGTTAATTTCATTCTTTCCTAACTCTCCTGGGTGTGGAGCTCTGTTGAAGCAGACGCCCTCAGCGACATGCTTTTTTTTCTCTTTCTGGTCGACTTTAGAAGAAGCTGCTCAGCTAATTTGTCCAAGAGCCATTTCACAGGGAAAGAGCTGTCGGAGAAAAAGTGTCATATCTCTGCACCAGCTTAAAAGAAGATATTATTTCTTCACTCTGTAATCCTCAACCCCAATGGCTCCCTTTTGATTATATTGTCACATCTTAAATGCTTCCACAGGGACTATTTCTTTTGGCTATTGTACTCATTTAACTGAACGAGTATTAGATGTAGTTTATTAGTTAAAGATCTTTCCTGCGAATGGTGCGAACACAGTCACATAATGTATTATAACTCAATTAGACAAGTGTGCTGCAAAAGCCCAATAATATACAATATACAATATATATAATATACATTCTAACCATTTTTTCTGGAGGAATTCAAACCACCCTGTCACATGTCTTCTGAGCAGTACTCCCAACATTTGCATAACCTTCAGTTAACCTTGTCCAGGATTTGATCATCCCATCTGACATTGCTCTGACAACCATATCTGACTCACTTCCAGTAACTAAGGAAAATGGGAGCAGGGTTCAGCCCCTCCTGACTCTATCTCAACCTGACGCTGGTCTCATTCTCAGGTACTGGAACGCTGTTAGCAGGAGCTGCCTCACTGCTCTGTCTCGGTGGAAGGTGTCATAGAAAAGTCTTAGAAAGGTACTGACGTCTATGCCTCGGAATGATAGGTGAGGATTTTCTGTTCATGATACCAAAATTCAAGGATCAAAGTTAGAAATTCAGTTTTCCTGAAATAAAAAAACCCTGCTTCTGTCAGTATTAGAACCACAATTTTTTTTACTCTGAGTGGATACATAAATACTGCATAAAATCAAATTATACAGGACTGTAACTGATAGCGCTATGTATATGGCATTTTAGGCTCGTTACATTATACAAATAAGAGCTGCTGTGCTCAATTGAGAAAATCCATTGTTATGCAAATACACGCTTTAGTCATTTTAAGTAAAATGCAAAAGTGTTTCCAGCTTTGTAAATATGAGGATTTAATGTTTGTCTTTGTCGTACATGATAAACTGCATTTATTTCAGTTTTGGTCACACAAAACATCTGAAGATGTCATCTTGGTCTCAGGCTTCTTCTCTGTTTTCTGACATTTTACAGACTGTAAAAGTAAACAAACAGTTTAATAAAAATAATAATTAGCAAATGATAATTGGTAGTTGTAGCCAAAATATAAAAGTTCCCAGATCATATGAATCTCACAATTTAAGCCTTTTTCCTTTCTTTATTCCTGTTTTCAAGGGGATGACGCAGTCATAATATCACCAGAGCATTATTAAAGTTGAAATGGAGATGGCCATAAATGGTAGAATCAATATATGATAAGTGGGCAATATTTGGCCTCAGTGCAGAGTATTAATTCGCCCTGACCTCTAAATTGTGACCTTTGCATATCTAATCCTCTCATTATATTCATCCATTCCCCTAATCCTCCATCCCTCGCTCTGGTCCGTCTGTCCAGGTATCTGCTGCCAGTGACCTCCCAGTTCATCATGAAGTGGCCTTCGTCCAGCTTTGGCCGTATCTCCTCGGCCATGCCACGCTCACGCAGCCTTTTCGCCACCAGGATGGGACACTTCTGAGGTCACCGTGGCAACCCTGGCTTCAGACACCTCGCCTTTGACCTCAACCTCCCCCCCACTCTCGCCCAGCAAAACTCTGATCTCAGCAATCCCGGTGTGGATCTGATTCGGGGGGCAGTTCTAAACACCAGATGGAACCTCACCCTTGGTCAAATCCTCTTGTGGAAGATCAACAAAGAAGGACTGGATAATTTGGGATTGCTAAAGGGCCTTGTTCAGTTTAATTAAGTTTGGTCCTGCTCAGACCAGAAAACCAGCGGTACCCTTGATCCCTCCTTTTATCCCCAGTCACACCAGACAATGGGTTCACCCTCTTTTCTCATTGTAATTGCTGTATTATACCTACTCACTGTACAGTTACAAGTCATGGTACTGTAAAAGGAAAAAATAACAAACACTAAACAATGCAATGATTATTTATTTATGTACTTATTTATTTTGTAAGGTATTCCATGAATGCAGTGAATGCTGATGCAAAATGCACATATGGAATGATATCAACAAAGCTATCCATTGTTTGAGAAAGTGGATGTGAAAAGAAACAAAAAGCTTATTTTTGCTGGCTGTTAATAATTATTTGATCTTTTATCTCACCTTAATTTATTTAATAACTTATATCAGAGGTTTTATGTTAAAAAAATATTTAAGTCAATATTTCACCAGTTCTTTTAAGTTTAGAATAACATTAGAGAGGCGGTGCCCAGGGAGCTTAAAATATGAAATGTTTGAATGCTAATGCTTCCTGTTTTACTTGTGTGATGTTAAGCGCAGCGCTATTAAACAACACAACGTTTTGAATGTCATTGTAGTAAAGCCAAGCCTCTTTGCCTCTTAGAGAATGAGCTGACTTTGATGCCACAGAGTGAAGCGCCAAACTAAAGTCTCAGAGAGCACCCAGTTCCTAATATATGCACATTGCAGTTTGTCACAGAAAGAGAAAGTGGGTGCACATTACAGTAGAGTCTGCATGCCTAGATTTTAATCCCCAGATGTAGTGGTTAGACGGAGGAGCCGTGTTTGGAATATACTTGAAGTTTTGCATTGTCATTAATTATTGTGTCTTTGAATCTGCGCCTCTCAGAAGAAGACACCATTAGATTTATTGTCTTGATTATGGATGTATTAAGGATAACGAGGACGTGTTGTATCACATTGTGCAGCACACTGAATGACCCGGCTTGGCTCAAATGTACTGTACTGTAACTGCGGTGATCTGCCTTCTTCTGCACTGTAGGTAGAAGTGCCAGGAATATCATGGATGTGCCACTCATAAGCACATCTACTTCATGTGCTCAGTTGGTTTTTTTAAGGTTAAAATGTCATGAAACTACTGTAGACCTCAGTTAAATACAGTATTAAATGCTGATAGGGAGAGTGTTGTATGTATAGCAGTTTACTTGGCTCTGTGTACTACCTGATCAGATAGATGTTGACTAAACTTTTAAAGATGCTAGTTTTGTCAACAGACAGTACAGTGAACACTGTTATCAATTTTGACTAATAAGTGTAGCAGCAATGCTGTGCTGAATCTGCAAATTGAATTTGCCCATGCAGTGAACACAAGGTCACAATGCCAAATATTTTTATTTTGCCTGATTTTATTTGTGCTATTTAAGAGTAGTTCATTTTCATTGGAAGTATAGGATTTTTAATTTTACATAGCAATAAAATGTTTGAACTCACATTTCATGCTGTTGTCTAATTTCCTTTTTTAAAATTTGAAATAAGGGATACCCAAAGTGTGTTTTTGCTGTGAATTGCTTTGTACTTAAAAAAGGGTAAAGAATTTGTCTGCATGAAAGGAAAACTGAACAAAATATTTTCCAAATGAATACTTAACTTTCAGATATTTTACTACTAAGTAAAAATACCACACAGGGTGTAAACTTATTAAACTATGACACAAAGTTCTTCTTTGTTTATTCACTATTTGATTTAAAATACATTGAATCAATAGTTTTTTATTCATTTGGTCTTTATTTTACTGTGGTTACATACTCCCTTTAAAACAATTAACACATACTGCACCAGGTTCTGGGTTATTACTTCAAAAAATAGACTATAACACCCTGTAAAGTTGTATAATTATATATATAATTCAACCTACCTTTGTGCTTAATCATATACAGTAGAGACTTGGAGACTATTCCTTGGAAACTATTAGTACATGTTCCGAACCTAATGCTGGTCTGGGATTTGGGAACCTTAGATACAAATAACATAACTCAGAGTTAAGTTATAATTCAGCAAGTAAGTCTTTGATGGGGAAATTTGAATATTTTCATAGTATCGTTTTTAATTAAACGATTAGACAGCATCATTGGAAGTAGGAGCCGGTACAGCAATAAGTAGGTTAAATCAACTGGAACTAACCATAAATACTGAATTTAAATGAGCTGAACTTAAGTAGATTTTGAAAAATGTGATGCTTGACCACCTGATATGTGTTGTGTGAACAGCTCTAAAGTTATCTGGGTCAGCCTTGGAGAGATATCACATTTCACAGCACACAGCCCCTGTGGACAGGTGACACTGCTGACCTGTCACTCACCTCAGAGATGAGGGTGTATACCCAGCATTTACTCCTTGTGCTATCTTGGCTCGAAAGTGGCCCTGCATGGATTTCTGTGCACACACAAAGAATGGGGTCAATTTTATTTAGATATGTAACTGCAGCATGGTATCCAGATATCTGTGAACTCTCCACCCATCCTTCTTCATTCCATCTCTGTCTCTCTCCCTCTTTTATGTCAGCAGAAGAGATTCAGGGCGTGACCTTGTTGCTCTCTGGCCTCGGCTTTGGCTGTGGTCCCTGCAACCAGACAAGAGAGGAGACTGACAGTGTGGTGCTACAATCCTGTCCAAAAATATCTCCCCCAGCAACGGGGATGCGCTGTTCTGTCCTGACCTTTCCACTCGTCACTTCTCTCAAACCCCATCCCACCAATTGCTCTATCCTTTTCTCCCCTACCTGTACATGGTCCAGGCAGCTTTGCAGTTGGTGTCCAGTCTTTTTTTTTTCAACCAACACCCAGATGACCCAGTTTTAGGGCCCTAAGCCGACCTCTCTGGCATGGAGAGTAAAAAACCAACTGGGAGCTGTGTGAGAGGTGGATGGTTCAGATGAGATAAGGAAGCGCGCGCACACACACACGCGATCTTTTGCAAAACACAGATGGCCTGGCTTCAGAAATCTGCTCTTTTTTTGCTCTTAATCCACAATTTCAAATGACATGGAGGGAAAAGAGCAGTGTGATTTGTTCTGTAATTATGACTGCCTGAGTGAGGTGTCCAGAGGCACGGCTGCCCTCCTTTTCTTTCCTACTGAAGCTTTAAAAGTGGAGCCTGTAGTGGTTTGTGTGCTTTCAAATGACAAAAGTGACCTTTCTTATCAGACCAATATTGCCTGTGTACAGCCTGTATTTGAAAAAGTGTGTATGCCTGTGTGGATTATGTGCCTCTCCTACTCACTTTGTGCGCAATGGCAGCATGTACATTACTGTGTGTGTGTGTGTGTGTGTTTGTGTGTGTGTTGCATGTTCACATATGTTCTCTGCTGAGTTTTATTAGTTTTTCAGGCCACACACCTGCTTCTGTGTTCTGGCATTTGTGTGTTTGATGTGTATTCTCGGAGGGACACATTCAGTGACATTCGCTGCAATATATTATCTGCGGTGCCTTGTTTACAACATCTTTCCCCGCAGCAGGGGTCCTGCCTGTAACTGACACATAAACCAACAGATAAACACATGCACACTGAGGAGCCTGGATGGTCTTCACTCAGCCTGTCCCAGCGGTTTGGGTTATTCGCCACACACTTTATGCTCTCTGCAACACACTGACATTTTCTGAACAACAATTTTCATTTTTCAAATATTTTACTACTAAGTAAATAAACCATGCAGGGTGTAAAATTAGTAACAAATTTAGGAAATGTAGCAGTTTGCCTTGTTTTTTTCCAGATTTATCTGCTGCTCTGGTTAATTATTGCAGTTATGTGAGTATGATGTGATTATTCAGTGAATGTCACGTGATGATGTCAATTGAACAGAAACATCAATGTTGTTACAAAATGAGTGTCTACACACTTGGCTGTATCCTTAAAAATGTGACCTTTACTGTGAGCACAGTAAAAAAATATATTTACAGTGCCATGGCTTCCAGTGGATTCTGGGTTGTTATTTTACTGAAGACATAGAGTATAACATGTAATAATGTTGTAACCTAAAATACACTATTTTTTTTGGTCCCATAGTATTCACTGTTTACTTTGGTGACAGGCTCACACACCTAACTAGCGTCATTAGATAGTAACCTGTAATAGATTACAGCTGAAACACATGTCTTGTTAAATGTTAACTGGAAATTCATGTCATGATTTGGTCCTTGTACATGTCATTTGGTGTTTCACATCTGTTTTGATGTACTTTTACACATTATATGTCCATATACACACGTAGACATAAACGGCGCTGGTGCATGCAAATGCTGTGTGATGGTGTTTATAAAAGTCTGTTGGGAATATAAAGATTAAAAGATTAAAACAGTCACAACACTGAATGGAGTGAAAAGGAGATGAACCGTGACCCATTTGGTTTTCAACATCTTAATGTATCTGAGATATTATTGATAATTTTGTGATAATTGATGATCAGACACTGTAGTAATTGAGCAATTAAATCATTTATCATGCAAAAAGTCAAATATTTTATGTTTAATAAGCTATTTAGATAATCAAACATTTCAGTAATTTTCAAATAAGATATGGAAATATAGTGAAGTGCAAAAAGCAGTACTCCCTCTATTAATTCTGTTTGTGTGTGTGTAAAAACATAGTAAAAATCCTTTGATCTTAGCAGGTAATTGGCAAATCCAACTTCAGCTGATGAACTTTTTTCACTGTACCATTATTTATTTAACAAAAATTAAGCTAAAACAACAACAACATTGTGGGTAATATTAAGTAGAAGTAGCAGTAGTAGTAGTAATATTAGCAGCAATAACTTGAAGTAATCGTCTCCTGTATGACTTTATTACTCTCACATCATTATGAAGGTATTTTGGACCATTTTTCTTTAAAACATTGCTTTAGTTCATTTAGGTTTATGGACATTAGTTTCCATTAGGTGGAGGTCTGGACTTTGACTGGTCCATTTCAAAACAAAAGACATTCTCATGTAGATTTACTGGTGTTTACAGGTTCTGTGCCTGCAAAACAAGCCCAAGTCATCATCCTTCCACCACAGTGTTTGACAGTGGGTATGAGGTGTTTGTTTTTTGCCTAACATGGTGCTGAGCCTTAAGGACAAACACTTTAGTCTCATCTGTCCAAGTCTTGTGTCTTGTGGTTTGTTCAGATGCAGTTTTGTGAGGTTCAGTTGTGCTTTCATGTTCCTGACAGAAGAAGCTTTCTTCAGGCAGGCCTTCCAAACAAACTGTACTTGTTCACTCTACTACTAATTGTGGTGTCATGGACTTTAACATTTAACCTGTTCAGCGATATGTAGCTGTTGTTTGTTTTTTGTATTTCTCTGAGAATCGCATGGTCTGGCCTTGTCCACTGCCAAGATTGGCAAGTGTCTTGAATGCTTTTAACTTTCTCTTTGCAGAATGATGGACTCCAAATTGTTCGGAAATTGTTTTATAACACTTTCCAGATTGATGTGCAGCAACAATTGCTTCTCCCAAGACCACTGCTTATGTCATTTTTTTTTACCATTGTGTTAACACATATCTGGATGCTCTAGATCAGCAAACTGCCAAAACGTCTGTTCTATAGAGTTATGCACACCTGTTGATGATCAGAGCTTAGACAGCTGGATCGAGATGTGAGCAGATGTACTTGTCTGCAAAACCTTGCTTTAGTAAACTCTTGATGCTGTGTCCTGTGCAAGTCTTGCGTCTTCTGCTTTAATTCACTCATCAGCTATCTTTTTTTAAATTCAGTTTTTCAGAGGAATGTTTTTTTTTTCAGCTCTGCTTTGTTTCACATTTACAAATGAACACACGTTCACACTTGGGAGCCGTGGAGTGACCGCTGGCTACAGAGTAGTAATGTGAGGTAGTCGTTCACCTTCCCTGCCAGGTTTTACACACTTACACAAACATGCACACATTATATATATATATAAATTCAAACCAGTCACCTATAAACCCACTTCACTAACCTTTATGGACCTGTCGACCCTGGCTGGGCATACATACTGGGTATGCAGTGCCACTCAATCACGCTGCACTGCATCTCTTCCAAATCTTAACCTTGGTTTCAACACTCAAGAAGTCTACTGCACTTTGTTCCAGCCACAGGGGGTTGTAGATGAGCACAGTTCTGCATATGGCCATCATTCACAGCCCTGGGCTCCCCCTGAGTGTGTGTCTTGAGTGTGTGCAACAAATGGAGCCGAGCAGTAAAGGTATTAATGTGAGGGAACGAGCCCTGTGGTGGAAGTACAGCAGGAAGTCACTTTCTCTCCCATCTGGCCCTTAACAAGATGGAGAGGAGTAGGCAGGTGTGAGTGGTGGTCTGCACCTCTGCTGTCTGGATTAGCACTTCTGATGGGAGAGAAGAGAGGAGAACGATCTTCGGCGTAGGTTGTCATTCTCTCTCCTCTCTCCATCTCCTCCCTCATACACCTCCTCGCCTACTCTGTGATCACTGCTCTCTGCCCCTCACTCTGCAGCAAGTGTGAGAGGGAAGACTCAAAATGAGAATAAATGAGGTGTGGGAAAGGCATTTGGGCACAGTGCCTGTTTGTGTGCACGTGTATGTGTCTGTGCATGCATGTACCTGCCTACTAGTGTGTTCAGATCTTCCTCTGCTGCAGTGTCTAACTGTGGAGCCAAAAGACTGTCCAGGGACTCTTCATCCACTTGCCGCTGAGCGCCCCAGGGGATGGATTGAGCCTTGCAGGCTGGGATATTATCAATACAGCCCCTCCAGGCAGCCTGGGAGACAGGAGACAGAGCTACTGACTCACTCTGCCTATTAGTCTACTGCTGAGCATCGGTGTTAGAGGGAACAGCTGGTTTGACTGGAGCCTCTGCCAACTAGTCCTCCATCCTTGCCTCATCTTTACCTGCTCAAAGTCAGCCACTGTCTCTCTTTTGACTTGTTTCTTTTCTTGTTCTTCAACCTCCAACTTACTGTCCCTCCCCTGGCCTTGCTCTTTCTCTCACAGATCTCTTCATAATCTTAACACCATTATTTCTCTCTTTTCTTGTTCATTCTCATGCCTTTGACGGTGCCAAGGTACGCCTACACTTGCATCGCGCTGCCTGCTCCCATAATTACATGAAACCTGCTCCTATTAAGAGTTTTGGTCCGTGGGGAATGCTTTCTTGCCCAGTATTATGTATGTGTCAGTCCTCTGTATTATAAATCTCTCTCCATTTGGTTTCAGGGGTGTTTGAGATTCCATCTGTGTAACGAGGAGGATGACCTTGTATTTGCATTTTCAAAACTTGAGAATTGTTGAAACCATCCACATGTTGAATGAATGCCAGAGAACTTAACATGAGATTATGTCAACGTACAGTAAATATATGACCATACATATTTCACCACGCATTAACATAAAATATGGATTTGATTATAATAAATGTATCACTTGCTGAGATACTGCCCTATATTCAGCCTTGCCTTTTAGCTTTCCCTCTTTTTACTGCCAACTAGTCAAATGCCGATCTTTACTTTAACCTTGATGATTCACAGGGACAGATCTCTGGCTGATGTGCCCAAACCTCCTGCATGTAGGAAACTGGAGAACCCTCGACAAAAACCACAGCTCAGCCTCTGGAGCCAGCAGCCATGTTTAAAACACTCTCAAATGGCTTAAACAGCCATAACTATGACCTCATCTTTTTCAAAAACCAAGAGGAATTTAAAAACAGTGACCATGCAAACCTGTTAAAGCTGCAAGCTTCTCCCCTCCTACGTCTCTAGCGCCGTTTTTCCATTCAGACTCCACTTCATGGGCCTGTCTATCTCTGTTATAGCTCCCAAGTTCCACTTTGGTCTAGCCATTATCCTGCAACAATAACCTGACACAGATCACTTGTTAATGACCTCTGTGGTGATCCTTTGAGTGTCCAGGTCCACTCTAGTAAAGTGAAAACAAACATGTCTTGTCTGGTAAATAACTCAAGTGACTCACAAAAAAAGAGTTTTTCTCCCACGGCTAAAAAACCCCAGAGATTGATCCAAAAATCTCACACAAATAAACGTCTGCAGTCACATTCTTTGTTAGCTATTTACCATTTATGTGTGTTTGTGTGTGTATTGTGTATTTAGGCAAATCAGTGTTTGCGTTTCATTGACAGTGTGGTAATTTTGCATGAAATCACTTTAGTAAATATAGCTGTTACCCGGTTTCCATTTTGTCTCAGAAAGAGAATCTTTAGAAGCTGACATTTTAAATATATGTATCCGCAGGACGCACACCACTCAAGGTCCCTCAAACTTCTGCATCCTTTCAGCGATGGTGAAACTAGTGTTGCAGCTGTTCAAAATACTTTTGAAGTTAAGGTGGTACATCAAAGTAGCTTACATAAATGGATGAAGAAAAAACAAACTTTCTTTCAAATGTGAGGCTGACGTTAATTAGCCTATGTACTCAATGAGAGCAAATTGTTCTAGAGTATCTGCAGCTTTCAGCAACTGAACAAGCTCAGTTTTCGATAATTAGCAAAGCATTCTCACAGCCTCTGAAACTGGAAAATAATTGGCTTCTCAGACTTCTGGCGTGCCTGCATCTCTCAGCTTGTGTAGCTTCATCCTTGAACCTGATGCCTTTTCTATGCATCATCACCCCAATGCTGACATTATCACCATGAAACATCAGGCACCTTGAACACCTAAAACCTTCACTACAATTACGTAAAACCTTGCAGAAATCATTCAGATGTAGCAGTCATTTAATGTCAATCACAAACATATGTATAATTTGTAGATTTGATGGCTTTATTTTCATGAAAATAACTACATGCATTTACTCAAGCGTTGAACCAACGTTACATTAAAGTTTGGTGCGCTTCGGTTTCCATTTTATACAATTTTGACACGAACATTGCACTAGGCTACAAAAAACTATAGTTAAAATGCTTTTTAAATTCATTAAAATATAAATCATATAAAATTATTCAATATTATAATAAGATAATACTGATGGAAAGCATTCAACACATTTCATTACTTAAAAAGACTGCAAAACTAGTATGCTGAAAAGCGTACTAGTGAAAGAGCACATCTCTGCACTGTAGGTCACAGGAGCCTTTGACAGCACCTCTTTTCATTAAGATATATTTTAATACATTTACTGTATCTTTCAGTACTATCAGTGATCTGAATACTTTTTCCACCACAGTTTATCTGTTTATATACTTCTTTTATCATACTTTTATTTAAAATGTATACCTGGACTTATATAAAACTGTTCTTTCATTTTTTCAAGGATGCTCAGTACACCAGTATAGTTAAGAGCCGGTCTTTTAAACAATATCAACAACTAACAACACTGGAGCAGTGGCTGCTAATTACAGATGTAATGGACACAGCGTATTTTTACAGCCATCAAATGAACTGTCACACAAACTGAATGTTCTAATTAAGTTGATAAATTACTAACATCACTGTTTTGGTACATACTCCATATTTTACTCCAGCAATTAACTAAAACTACAACTTAATGGGCACCAGGGAGATGCAGCACCTAAAGTATTCAAAACCCATCTTAAATATTTTCTGTAAAACAAAAACCTGAAAAACTGATCATTCCTCTGTACCAGACACATCACTTGTAGAGCTTCATTGTTGTTGAGAATCTATTAAACACACTCAGCCACACAAAAACTCTGGATGATGTTATGACTCAAAAAGTGCTGCAGTCTATTTTCAGCCTACAGACAGTACACTGTCCTGCTGCTGTAAACACAAAAGCACCAAAACTGTATTAATCAAAATTTGAAAATAGTCTAAAACAAATTCACCAATTAGTCCTGCTTCAGTAATATTTGCTATAAACTACAGTTCGCAGATCTTTTAGGAAGCCTTGAATGCATGTCTTCAGTGGCATCAGCCAGGCAGTACTGACACATTTTGATTTTCTTTTCATTCGATTTCTTCACAATAAAAAAATAAAGTTATGAATACTACGTATTACTGTGTTAACTTATGAAAAACCTGACCTCAAACTCTTCATCATGTCAAATATTTCGTTGACAATGTCTCTTGAATATTGTGAATACTGTGTACTTGAACACTGTAGCTGTACAAATGTTTTGAGGGACACTCGAGATGAATAGGTGTTTAAATCAGTACTAAGTAATTCAGGAATTCACGTGTATAAGATGCCATGCTATTGGGTGAGATTGTCAGGAACAACTGTAGCCTCAGGCTTCTGTAGAGTGCCTCCACCAGCTGTAGGTGCAGATTTCTTGAGTGAGTCTGTCACTAGAGGATGAATCACTGGATTAATAACCTATTTCTGTTCTCTTTTTCATCAAGGAATATGAAGACTATACGCTCTATGGCTCTTGGAAGACAGGGTTGTGGTTTGTGGAGTTGCTGCATAAGAGAGATGATAAGTAGGCGCATCTCCACTGCAGCGCAGAAGTACAAATGCAGATGAGTCTGATGAGGGGGGGGAATGAGAAAAAAGTTTCAACATGACTTTAAAATGAGCACTCCTTTGCTCTGCAACAATTTCAAAGGCATCACGCTGATTTAAGCATCACAGATAATATGAGGTTTTCAGAGGCTTTAAAAACCCATGATGCAGAAAGGAAAAAAGGAAGAGCTGCCTTGAACCCTGAACCACGATCGTCAAATCTATGCAATGATGGATAATTAATCCCAAACTCTTCTTTCTTCTTACACTTTTGAATGACCAAATGCACACAGTAATTTCTCTATGTAAGAGTGAAAAGTAAAGACACAGAGACAAATGGCTGGCTTTTTCTGAAAAACAGACCGAGAGACAGATGGGGAGCAAAATATTTTTTATGAGATATTAAATATG
>OMLM01005232.1:1764-13130 GCA_900302695.1 Helostoma temminkii | reverse complement strand
TATATAAAAATAATTATAAAATAAAATAATATATAAAAATATATATATAAAATATTTTTAAAATTAAATATGCCAATACCAAGTACAACTAGCATCCCCATTATGATGACAGCACAACACTCTGAGCAGAAAAAACACTTCTGTGTGTCACGTTTAAGAGTTAAGTTGTCAGTCAATGTCATCTCTATCTACCTCCATCACTGAGATCAGATCATCTAAATCCTGAGACGAATCACTCTTAGCTGGGCACTAGAAAACTAAGGACCTAATGGAGCTCCAACAGACCAAATGTTGGCTGCTGCCATGGAAACATCCCACTGCAATGCAGCCGTTTTCCTGGAGGTGACAGGGTTGTGATTTTCCACCCACTGAAGGACCACTGCCACGTGTCTTGTGTTGACGCGTGTCATCGTGTACTGACCTTGTACAGGGACAGTCAATGCTGGAAACACAGAAGGGAAAAGAAAAAGGTGGTTGTTTGATTCGTCTAAGGTCACTGAGAAGGTAGCACAGTTTGTTAAATTAATAACCAACTTTGGGCTTGTCAGGTCTAAAAACTTTCAAAGTTTTGCTCTTTTCTTTTTTTTTAACCTTGGTGTGGTATTTTATTCATCTGTCTCCTATTCTGTTGGGCCTTGTTGTGCTTCCAATTGGGCCACTATGTTATTTTTCTTTAACATTTCTCAACATACAGTATGAATATAGAAAATTTCTGGATGATTTAGTCAAACTGTAATGTTATGATACCATGATTGTTTTGAATTATTATATGTTTGTATCTAAGAAATTAGATAATTTTCCACCAGTTTGGTGACAGATTTCACGTGGCTGAGGTTATTTTTTGACTCACGCCACCGAGCAGGAATTAAACTGAACTCATTTACACTACAAATCACAAACTTTAGCTTCTGACTTTTATGTACACAGACTTATAACTTTGTATATAAATATAACTGTAGTGGTTATAAAAGGCTACGGGTCTTAATTAGATCAATAAGGTAATGACAAGAAATGACACGGGACAGGGATCAGGAGAAGCATGCAATACCCTCAGCTGGATGAAAACCAGGACTCAGCTCCCAGTTACCCATCTGCCTATGGAACAAATGATTAATGCTTTTACTTCCAGAACCCTGGGTGAACAAAATATTTCCTAATAGCGCTAACACATTTTTTCGGTCTGAAATGTATATATCAGATTTATTACTGCATTAAATTGCAGGAAAATCCTACATTTTTCAGTTTTAAAGTAGAGGTCGTAGATTTTTTTGCAGCGTCTTGGGAGATGGAAGTTAAATCCTTCACTATTCGTCAGACAAAACTTTAAACTACTACAAACCTCTAAGTGTTCCAACACAGCAAGGGTATGTGACTACTGTCTTGCCTTTGGCTTTATATTAGATGCAAATGTGCGGTGTACAGAATTTGCATGTACATGAGTGTGTGTGCTGTGTCACTGTATTTCTGTGTGTGTTTCAGCGAGAACAACCTGCCCTCATAGAGCAACTCAAAGTGGATGAGCCCGAGGGGCCCGTAGGGGTTGGTAAAAATAGCCCCAAGGCTGATTAGGAGTGAGGCGACGGGGGGAGATTTTAAAAACCTGCTCATTACCGCACCTGTAAGGCCTCTTTAAGTAGCCCTTCTACAGAGCCCAGCTGCTCACATCTGCCAAGAGCTGTTCACCATGCCTGTAAACTCCTCTCATGCATTCTCCAGGGGTGGGACATCACAACCCAAGACAATGACAATGGTGGGTAAAAACTCTGGCCTCAATACATCCCGCAACACAAAAAGTTACTTTATGTATGCTAAAGTGGTGTGCCGCTTGAATTTTTAATAAGACCCTCATTTTGCTATTACTAGTCTCCATATGGAATAGAAAAGTGTTCCATTTAACCTCAAAATTAAAACCTAACTTGATTAAATTTTAAGCCTCAGTTTTCCTTCATCTCTCGTGTGCAGTCCATAAATAGTGTAAAGCCAAGTAAAGTTTTATGGCCAACCGCATTCCCCACATACCTAAATGAAAAACTGACACAGTCTACAAATCAGAAATGACTTACTGCACCTTTAAAACAATAACACAAACAGCTCAACCATGGTTGATTAAAGTTGTCCTCTGTAAAGGGTATGTGAACTCCCTGAGAGCGGTGCTTGGTGCTGTTATTGAACCAGCAATCTGTGGGGTCTGAAGAGGCTACGCCCCTCTGTCAAAGAACTGCTATGAAGCCCGAGCCTGCCCTGACCCCAGTTGACTCCCATCAGCCCTCCTGCTGGGACAGTAAAACAAACTAACCCCCTATAGACAGGCTGTTTAGAAATGCGCTGTACTGAAGCCTGTCCCTGGATGCCTCTTGGAGGGGAGATGAAGGAAAAGACAGATACAGTAAGAAAAGACTTAGCAGGCACTATGATAGCTGGGACTAAACGTGGGGAAAAATCATGTTAAGTTAAATATAAAAATGCTGTTATAACAGCAATATAAGGCCAGAGAATGAAAAAAGTGCATGTATGTAGTATGTTTCCTGGACTTGCTGTACCAATCCAGCAGGGATTTAAATTTTAATGTTTGGCGTTGACTCAGTAAATATCGTTAAATATTTGGTTCCTGGCATGAGTTCTGGCAAACAGCAGGGCTTGGATGTGGTACTGGATGTGTTGGATTATTTGATCGTATTGACTTGTTTTCTTCTGTTTGACTGTTCTAATTCAGTCGTTTCTTTCCCCTTTTAATTATTCCAATTAATATGTTGCTTTCAGAAAGATATATAGCACCTGAATGTAAGGCTGAAGTGAAGTAATTTTAGTAATAATTAATCATTTTACACAACATAAATATAATATACAGTATATGCTGATTTTTTAATATATTTATAAATCTACATAGTTTCTTAGATAATGTTTACAAATACACTCACTGAAGACTGAAACATGTCCAGTACAATTAGAGTTATTGTGTGCTAAGCTTCTGCCTTTCCATACTTTATGTATACACATATGTAAGCATGTGCACATTCACATGCACCTACTTGCATACAATGTAAACACAATCTTTCCATCCTTCAATCTATCACCCATCCTTTAATCTTTTCTATCCTCTCTTTCAAAACTCACACACACATCCAGTCACAGCTGTAGGTTTTCACCTAATCCCGCTGTCCTCTCATGTTATAACAGCTCTGAACCCAGGGCCTCAGAGAGAGGGCGATCGCCCACACTGTGTTTTCACAGGCTGCAGCATCTGGACCTGTAGACGTCATTCCTTTGGTGTCCTGTTTGGGGTCAAGGACACTTTGGAGGATCAAAAAAGAGTCGACATATATCACTTGTTAAAGATAATATAGTTAGCAAAAAGTGGTTGAGTTAGTGAACAGACCTTGTAAGGAATGGTTCAAACTTTGCAAGACATTTTGCTAAATTTCTTATTATTTAAGAAATCACACCCCATAATGTTTCTTTCTGAACAATAGTTTTTGTCTAAAAAAATATGAAGAACAGGAAACGTACATTGCAGAGATTACCTTTTTACTTTCTTTTAAGTTTATCCTAAGAGTTTATTCTTCAGGTCTAAGCTTTGTCTTCCACTGTTTATTTTTCATTTTATCTCACTTCACTGCCTCTTCCATGTCTCTCTTTCCCTCCTGGATCACAGCCCTCCTGACCTCCTTTGTCCAAAGCACACAAACATATTTTCTTTGATGTCTGCCAGCTGCTTGGCTTAGCTTGGCTCACCCAGCTCAGCTAAGGTTCCAGGTTTTCTGTTGACCACTGCTGAACTGTCCGGCCCTGATGAAACAATCAAATGGTCCCCAGCCTTTTCCTGGGTCACCTGAGCAGCGTGCAGCCCCCTCCCCTACATCCTCTTGCTCTCTGTCCCTCGCTGGCTCTTCCTGCCTGGTTTAGAAGGTCCAGAGAGGGGTTAGAGTGGCCTGGTGTGCAAGTGGGAGCCATACTGCGGATATTTATTATTTCATTTAAGACCTCCTTTTGCTCCAGAGAGTAGAGGAACCACTAACAGAGGTTGAGGGATAGTTCACAAGGTGACCATGTGAACTGTTGAACCCTTGAAAAAGGACTGGAGGTGTGTGTATGTTTTTACATTTTGTATACCCCCTGAAGTGTTTAGCAACTACGGTACGAATTTATGTGACACGACATATTCAGTGGAGAGCATGTGAATGTGGCCACACACAAACAGAGACACAAACACAGCCACAGCTGTGCAATTTGGGAGAGGGATGTGTAGTGCCTTTTAAGTAATTGCATCATTTATTTTATGTTATTTGGCAACAGTAACATACTGAAACATTCTTAAGCCCACTATCTTCCCATAAACCTCACAATGTTATTAAAAGTAAATTCTGGTTTCATATAACCAGAATTTAGGTCTCAATTAATAGAATTGGCCAACCTAAAACTATTCCTATTAGAAACAATAAGTTTCAAGTTGTACTAATAGTTGACTTTGGAGTTAGGGAGCAAAGCAACACTATTAAAAAGAAATATGTCAGGGCATAAAAAACAAATCGCCAGACATGTTTCAAACAAACTTCCATGTTAGCCAATCACATGGAACCAGTAAAATTTTTGTTAATGATGTTTGCTGTAAACATCCAAGCCATGATAAACACACATGTCTTGTCATCTCTACACCACAAAGGTTTGGGTAATTTTTGTTCACTGACGCCTGCGCTGACCTGACCCACACAACCATGCATCTGTCAACAATACTGTATGTTGTATCTCTTTCTGTGTCAAAAAAGCTCAATGGTTGATCCAACGCTATGTTGGTGGAGAGTATGAAATGGACAAAAAATATGTTCACATTTGTACAAGTGCCAAAGAAACCGCAAGAATGTCTTCGGACAACACCCACACACATTGACTTACAGGCAACCCACAGGAACATGTTCCAGCAACTTAGAGCTAAAATATTTTCCAGAATCGCACACACACAGATTTCCTTTGCAATCAGAGTATATTACACACTTGCAGTTTGCTTGTGTTCACTTCCAGTTTTGCCTCCAAATAAAGTAGTTATGATAACAAGTTAGCCTGTTTACAACATCCCTGATCATCTGACATGCTTGTGTTTGTTGCCCTCTTGGACTTTGTAGGAATATTGCAGTATTACCAGATCTCAGCAATTACTTTAGTGAGTACATTTTTGTCATAGGCTCTACAAACGATGCCCACAGCAACTGAAAATTAGACCAAAATTGTTATAAACCAAAAACTTGCACTCTTTTAATCTCAACCCATATGTAAAACCCTTTAACAAGCAGAAGTCGGTTGGTGGTTCAGTCATTACAAACTCATGCTGTGTAGCCAAACACTACTGAAACTGACAAAGTTTATTTTAAATTATTATAGAGTTTCAAAAGTCTCCAAAGACACTAGATATGGCAAAAGTGTCAACAAAGTCTGAATTTTTGCAAATGTGTAATAAATTATGCACTGCACCTCTAGAAAAGTTGCATTCAATATAATGGAACATCCATAAAAAAGAGAATCTTGAACTGTCTAAAGCAAAAAGTACAAAAAAAAAAGGTTCACATTTATTTATGCATATATCCAAATAATGTGTAATTTATAAATGTCTGGATAAAGAAAAACGGGTTTATATTTAGTGTATTTGTCTACACAGGCCATTTCATGCATGTCTGTGTGTGTGTAAATGTTTATTTTCATTATGTTCATATGTGTGTGTGCAGAGTAAACTGAGATTTAACCTGTTAGGGGAAATTTCACTGCAGTCTGGCCAATATCAGCTCCTTCCCCAAAGCCAAATGGAGGCTGGCTGGGGAGCCAGAGCACGACAAACCAAAGCAGCCCAGAGTCCTAACATCATTATAGGGCTGAGAGAGGCAATAAAGCCAAGTCTCGGGAGATTACCTCTGCTGCAGCCAGCGTACAAACTCATAGCTTTCTGTTTTGTGCGTGTGATCTTTTTGTCTGGTCTTGTACGACAACATGATAGATGATTTAGTCTTGTGCGCTCATCCTGGTTTTCATCACCTGGAGAACCCACTGATACATTTATGTGTCACTGCTCATTGCAAGAGTGTGCTACAACCTTGGGACACAAGATAGAAGTCTTTACTAGTGCGACCAGAGGCTTTAATTTCTGTTTGTAACATGTCAGCATGGATGTGGGTTGCCTCAGAATTAAGATGTAACAGATGAAGGTATCACTTAGCGGAACGAGACAGGGATGAATCCCATCTGCAACCAGTTGCTCCTGGGGAGGAATGAGATTAATGATTTTACGAACATGATGAATGGCTAAGATCGGTGATGACAGGCTTTGAGTGACAAGTTACAGGTGTGGACCCTGCCAATTCCCAAAAGTTCTAAACTCAAATGCTACGCTCACTCACCTCCTTTCGTCTTCTAAGGAAACAAGTGCAACAGCCGTTCTTGTTTGCCACAGTCGTTTCTATTCGGCCAGCTGCTATGGCATGCCCAGTCTGTGGATATTAGGCAATCTGTGACCTCTGACCCCTTGTAATAAACATGACTATGGCATGACTATGCAGACTGGTTGTCGGTAGCCACTGGCTGAATCCCCTGGTCTTTGATGCTTGTTTGCTGCAGTCAGTCATAAACCAGCAGAGAAACAGTTAAGCTGTAACATATCAGAGAGGACAAGTAGCAGCCATTTGTGCAACACAGTACCAGTTGGCCTGATTGTTACGAAGAAAAAAGAGGAAATCAAAGGCCTGCGTAAACAGCTGCAGATGAGGTTAGGGTTACAAAATAAAGATGATGAGGACCAGACCAGACTGTGGCCATTTGTGGGAGACTGACTGTCGAACTTTAACAGCCATTATAGAGTGGCTGTTATTCAGGTTTTGACAAGACGTCACCTTTCACTAACATTCCCTATCGGCATTACCTCTGATCTGAAGTGGCATCGAAACTGAGCTGATGACTGAGAACACACTGAAACCTTATTAATGCAACCTTTCACTTCACTTATGGTCATTCCTTGATGCAATCCCTTCACTGTTTTGACTTTCTCTTTTGCAACATTTTCTTGTTTTGTCCTTTGGTTCAAAACCAAATCACTTTAGCATCAGCTAAGAATGAAATGAATTGAGAAGCTGCAACCGGAAACTGTTTTGAACATTTCTTGTGGAAAATCAACTTATAATAATCAATCAATTATTCAAAATAGCTGCAGATAAATGTATCATTTATTAACTAATTGAATAACTGAGTGATTATAGTTTAAGTGGTATACATGTCAATTTAATTACATTTATTTCAGGTTTTTGCACAAACTTACACTTGACGATATGTAAAATATCTTTAAATGTTTTGCTATAAAGCACATATATATAGCAGATATCATATTTTGTTTACTTCAATTTTACCCTCAAAGCCTTGAAAAAACATTATATAAGGAGCACTAGGAATACTGTATGTAATAAAATAGCAACATTAATACTTAATAATTAAGGGTCAGTTTAGTGTTGTATACCAAAAATCATTCAATACATAAGTTATTAAATTATTAAATTATTGCGTGAATGATATATTTATTAACAGGATAACACCTCACTCTAAAGGCCAGCGGAAAGTTTTGCACCGGTTGGTGGCACTGATGTGGTGTATGTTGCTGTGTATTCACTTGTATGAATAGGAGAAAGAGCTAGAGGTTAGAAAACGCAAAGAAACATCTGGGGACTCTGGTGGACAGATGAAGGGATCAGGTAAAAGTGTGAAAACAGCTTTTCTCCGAGTCTCCCTACGGTTGTCCTTAGCACATGCAGCACTTTTTCCTCTGAGTCAAAATGAAAGGTAGCAGCAGGGAGCTCACAGGCTTGAATCACACCACTCTGTAAACGAACTTGACAACCTCTGATATCGCATCACTTCTTTTCCTCTTCCCCAGAAGGTGCTCACTTTTTCTCTGCTTGCTCACGCTCCCTTCGTTGTTCTTTCAGAGGCCCTGCAGCACATACAGTCCACTCAGTAGCAATTCTTTCGTCGAGTTCTTACAATCTGACATCACATGCTCACACGCTACAACTAAAAGATTGGGCAACCGGTCTATATGGCCCCAGGTTGCAGGGGACACGTATGTTCTATCAAAGGCAACATACTTATTTCAATTCTTCTCTCTTACATTCTTTCATTTTTCCCAGCGCTTTTCTGCATTTATAATGACCAGTGGACATTGAGTAATATGGCAGGGAATTACACAGAAATGTCCATTTCTCTTATGTGAGAGAATAAACTTGTAGAAAGTAGGACACTGGTGATCAGAAATGCCCCCACCCACTCTTAGAAAGAAAAAAAAGGCAGCGGTCACCTTGGATACAGCGATTCTTACCCTCCAATTTTCTTTTGCAACCACACAGACACGTAAGGACGCAGACACACACCTGCGAATGCAAGCATACACAACTCAGAGACTTGCCCTAACTCAAGTATACTTTGCTTTTCTCCTCTGCACACATACACAAACATGTACACACACCCACTGGGAGGTTTTACAGAATGCCTGTTCCAATGTCCAACCTCGCTGTTGCGCAGAGCTCATGAAATCTGGCTGTCATGCATCCGCTTGACAAGTATCCTTGACAAAGCAAATCCCAATCTATATGCAGGGAGGCAGGTGGGGACCTTGTCAAATGCTAATGCCAGGGACACTCTGAGGGTTGATGCCCTCTGTGGCTATTTTTATAAACAGTATATCTCTCTGGTATTCTGGTTTGTGGAGCAGTACTGGAGCGAGCCAGCTGGTGGCGGTGTCTGCACTTGCTTCATCAATCACTCCCTTTCGCTTTCTCTCCCTCTGCCCTCTCTTCTTGTTATTCATTAAAGCGCCTCAGAATAATAAGTCCCCAAGAAACTGGGAACATGTGATGAAGTCGTAGTTAATAATGTATACGCCACCCTCTTCCTCCCTCGATCTTTTTCTCCCCACTTCTGCCGCTGCCTCTATTCCTTAACTCTCTCTCCATTCAGCCCCCTTTCACTACACAATTGTGTGCTCCACCACATTCAATGTGCTCGTGCAGTGAATGGGGGTAAACACACATTTACATATTTATATCTTAAGTCCCCATCCCCCAAAACTGTGACATCAGTGTATTGATGTAAATGAACTCATTCAAAGAACACTTTAATGCCACTCCTTAATTATGCTGTGTCGGTGAACCCTAATGTGCTCAAAGTCTGCTCCAGGAATGGTCACTTGGATGTTTGGGCTGTTGTGGTTGTCACACACTGAAAATGAGTTTACACGGAATCTCTCGGTGTGCATTTGTGTGCGTCTGTTGAGACTGTGATTTGTCTGTGATTTGTCTGACAAGACCCCGTTGCAGTTTTCGATGACGCTCTAAGCGATGTAGTGAGTGGTGCGTTTTTTAGCTCTCTCATTTTGAACACTGCGCACTTTGAGTCTTATGCAGATCACACCCGAGCTCAGAATGCAACTTCAAACAGTGCAAAAAAACAGAGGTGGAAAATGTGTTTAAGGCGTCAAGGTAGTTTTACTTTTTTTTTCCCTGCCTCTTTCGCGTCTCTCCGATTTCTCTGTAATGAATCAAAACTGAATCCTAAATATATTTAGGTTCTAACCAGCATTCAGGCCTTGAGGTTTGTGGAGCTAGACCCACAGACCGTCCTCTCAGTCAGAGTCAGAATTCATACATATTTTGCTGATCTCATGGTGAACGTCACTCATTTGCTCTGCACTTACAGGACAGGGCTCTTTGCCTGTGAGCAGGCCTTTAGGGAGATGCACTTTCAACAGCACAAATGGGAACAACGGGGACGTCATTGTTCTGCATTGGTGGCTCAATTATTGAAGCGCAAGAATCAATACTGTAGCTCTGGAGTATTTTTATAAGGAGCTGAGTAATGCATACTGCTCATGACACTGTCACAGGAAATAGAGGATAATACTGTGTACACTGTGGAAAAAGCAGGCTCAGGAGAATCCAAATCGATTTAATTCAATTTGGGTCAGCCTGTCTTATTTCAAGGTGGGTTTTTTCACTTGGGCAAGAAAAGAGAATCTGGACAAAGTCTCTCTTACAGTCCCGCCTGCTTCCTCTCTTTCTTCCTTTATTTGTCCTGGATAGCGGGATAAATTATTAATTCATAAAATTGACTGTATCCTTCATGCTTCTCTCTTGTTCTCTCTACATCTTTTTCTCTCTCATAAGCTTCAGATGCAAATGTGACTGTGTCTCTTCCCTATAAATAGCAGTCGCCAGAGGGTTTCTTCCAGGAGTCAGCCACTGTTTCTCTACCGTACCAAAATAACCAGGGGAGGGGAGAGTGAGAGAGCAACACTGGCAATACAGCCATTCTCACATTCTCGCAGTACTCTATCAGCATAGAGATAAGTACGGAGAGAAGAATGAAAAGAGACGAGAAAGTTTTGAGTGATTCGTCAGCATGACCTGTAGCAGGCTTCTCATAGGTCGCCTGCATGATAGTGCTGTGTTTTTATTGGCTGTTAAAGCATGCCCCAGTTTTTTGCATATCTTTCCCTCACTGTTGGAGACTTGAATTTAATGAGTCTTACAACTGTCCAAGGTGTTGATAATAAGAACTTCACAATTATCCTTTAAATGATGGCCTTGTGTATTAAAGTGATATAAATACAGTTGTTATTGGCGCCCTGATGATGAGCTAAATACTGTATTCTTTTGTTCAGTTTAGATTACCTAAATTTATTTCAGTTTATTTTATTTGAAATTCAAAAACATTTTTTTACTCATTAAATGTGTATATTATGACTCCGGTGATCAGAGGTTTGTCTGTTAAGTCTTTCGTGCAGTATTGTCAAAAATATTTCAGCGTGTTTCCAGGTACAAGAACAGGGAAGGCTATTAATGTTTCTGTAGCAGTGACTACATACTCAGAATACATAATGTCAAAGTGCCACGACTCGGAGAGTAAACATCATCCATCAATAATAACCAACAAAAATACAGACATTATTCTTATTTCTTCTGACTGGATTTCTATAAATCTTAAATTAGAAGATTTTAAGTAAGAAGCTAATTCGACTAGTATTATTAACACTGAAATACTTCTCAGGAATCTTGGATAGAATATATAATAAAGTCATACAAATGATCATTAAGTAGATAAACCTTATGTTTAAGTTTATGTTTATACGTTAGACCTTATGTTTATGACAATTGTAAACACCAGCCCTATTAAATATAATTTCCACAGAGCATAATCAGTACTTCAAAGTAAGAAATTAGCCTTTAATACCTTTATACATTTTTCTTACTAAAAGGTATTCGTATGTCTTGAAAATACCAAATTACGTACTATTACACACTGTTGACATAAATATAAATAACAAATTCTAAATACATATAACTATA
>OMLM01005230.1:0-10385 GCA_900302695.1 Helostoma temminkii | reverse complement strand
TGGAGACTCTGAGGAACTGCAGCACCTGTGGGACATGAACCAGCAGCTACAGTCAGAAAAACACCAGCCTGTAAAAACAGCAGGATAAAATGTGGTAAGATCATCCACACAGTGTGTGAGGAAGCTACAGTGTGTCTCATTATGATCATTATTATTTTAATATATCTCCATGTTGGTCCACCTTCCACTGTTTGAGTATTTGCACAGTGTAATTATAAATTATTATTATAACCTCTCAGCTGATTTCATCTGTATTAATTGTCTGTTTCTCCAATCAAACGTATGTTTCCATTTTGTGCTGGACCCGCCCAGCCTGATGGAAATGGAAAGCAGCCAATTAAACACTCAGAGCGGTCGATGAAACGCTGACCACATGAAATGTGATGATAAAAGAGAAAAGTTCTTTCTGCTTACGACGTCTGTTTGTTCATTTCCTACTTTAACAAACGCACTTCTGAAATCTAAAAGCTGTGTCATGAATCCCAGCTGCGATCACAGTGCAGCTACTGTCGGCTGCAGCTACATGACAACAGCTTCAAAAAAAAAATTTACTTGCATTGAAGTGATTAAAGTTTATGTGGTTTGTGGAGTACCTGTGGTTTCAGGATCCTACTGCAGGTATGAATCAGTACTGACACACTCAAACCCTAGTGAGGACATGAAATAGTGTTTAGTTCAAACACTGTGGGAAAATGAGGAGGAGGAAGAGTTTTCTGTCCAACAGGAGCTCGACAGTGGAAGCCTGGACCTCAACAGACTCTCATAAACACGTTAAAACATATTTACAATTAAAGATAAAGCCTTTGTGGAGTAAAACTCAAAAGCTGCATTTTAAAAACAGAATATAGACTTCAGACTTTATTGTCATCCAGCTATACAAATATACACAACATCATTTTGCTGCATTAGTGGTAAATATACAGAATTTAAAATGTACAGCAGTAAACTAGTTACGTATTAAAGCTATGGTGATTGAAATGCTTGTTCAGTTGTTTGAGCAGTATGTGAGGTACAGTGTAACAAACAGTGGACATACAAGTCCAGTGAATAAGTTCAACAGTGCAAGAGTATGAGTTTGGACATTTATATATAAACATCAAACATATGATTTCTGACAGAATCTGTATGTTTTTGCTGAACATAGAAATATGTTCAGTGCTAAACACTGAGGCCCTTGTCAAGGCCATGTTTCATTCGTTAGCTTGCTCTCAGTGCTTCTGCACGTTAGGAGAGAAGCGGTGCGTGAAGTCTAATAAACAGGATGGTATTAAAGGTTGTACAGCAACACACAGAGTAATATGCAGGCACATTAAAAAGCTTAACGAGGGCGACTCTTAATGCAGACCATTATCCACCATAATGTGGACAGTAAATGATGCATCTTCTTCTACCTGATAAACAACTCTGACGTATCCTTCCAAACTTTTCAAACTCAAGAGACTGAAAACAAATAAAATCAACCTGTATTCAACCTACGAGTCATTAAAGTGGCTCAGATGATCAAACTCAGCCTGTGTGAGGCTCTTGTGTTGGTGGAGCTTAAAGTTTGAGGTTTATTGGAATCGGTCAACGATTGAGACGATTACAAATGAACCAGCTATGTTTAAATCTAATGTTCAACTGTTCACAGCTCTAGTGCCGTAAAAAGAGAAACCATGAACCAACATGAAAACATCATTCCAGAGGTGAAGTGCGGTCGATCATAATCTGGTGCTGCTTTGTTTAAAAACTGTGGAGGGGAAAATAAATTCCCAAGTTCGTCAATGTTTCCTACAGTACAGAATTGAAAGAGGGGGCACTAACCTACTGTAGCTGTGTCCCTGGCATCAACATTGAATTTAAATGTATTTTAGAAAACCACTAAACTCAGGAATGAAACGTCCCTGTTGAGCTTTTGTGTCTGCAGTTTCTCTCGTGAGAAGAGAGTCACACGTTCACTTCCTGAGCACCTGTAAAAAGATTTTTCCTTTAAAAAACGTTTACTAGAAGCTGAGCAGCTGAATGGTTTCTCTCCGCAGGTATTTTCTCTCCGGTATGATGCTCATGTGGTTCTGCAAACGGCCCCTGCTGCCAAACCCTCTACCTCACTCACTGAATTACATCCTGTCTCACTTACAGAGACTTCACTGTGTGTCAGAGAGAGAAACTGACTGAGGTTCCCTGCTGCCATCATCACTGTTTTCAGGAACATGACGTCTTACTACTAGATGATTGGAAATGTCCATCTGGATCAAAGTTCCTGGCTGGTTCTGATCCGTTAGTTTTAAAATCTCTGCATCTCCATTCTCCACAGTTTGGCTTTGATGAAGATGTAAAGGCTGAGGTTTCTCATCATCGTCGTCATCTTCTTCTCTCTCCACTGGGACAAACGTAAACAAGAACTTGCTGTTTAATCTTCTCTCTCTCCTGACCGGTCCACAGCTCCTCTGGTTCCAGAGAAAAATCCAGAATCCTTATGTGAATGCACATTGTTTTGTTGATGTCGTGACCATTTCAGACTCAAAAAAGGAAGCAGGTTCACCAATACTGTTCTGAGTCTTACTCCTGTCTATATGACACAACTGAATACTGATTACTACTTATTATCATTTGAGTTTAGCACCAAAGAGCAAGGATCTCCTTGTTAGTAAAGCACCATTTTACTAAATCCACCATTTACCGTTGTTTGTGGTTTAACAAACCCATAAAAAAGTAAATGATGTGTCCTTCTTCACCTGAGAAAAAACTCTTAATTATCCTTCCAAACTTTTCAAACTCAAGAGACTGAAAATAAAATCAATCTGTATTCAACCTACTGGTCATTAAAGTGACTCAGATGATCAAACTCAGCCTGTGTGAGGCTCTTGTGTTGGTGGAGCTTAAAGTTTGTGGTTTAATGGAATCTGTCAACGGTTGAGATGATTACACATGAACGAGTGAGTTGGTCAAAATGTACAAAGATGAAATCTCCACATAGTTGAACAAATTACATAATACATATGATCATAATATTAGATTAAATGAAACTGTAAGAAACACACACAGGTAGTCAAATTCACCACCGACCGACCTGGTTGGTTGGTCTCCTCAGGTAGAAGACTGAACTGATCACAGCTCAACGTGTGGTGTGAAAAGAGAAACCATGGAAAACCTTTAAGCAATATTCTAGTTTTAAAGTCAAAATATTTCTACTTTATAGAAGGTAAAGTCCAAGCAGAAAAAATATTTTAAAATTCCCTTTGGCTCTTACACTTTTAATACTCTCAATATTTTGGATCTACTTTATTCCCTTATCATTCAAACTTTGTGTTAATAAAAAAATTAAATTGTGATTTTATTCTCATAATATTTCTATTCATTCATTCATCTTCTATACCGCTTAGTCCCCGCAGGGGTCACGGGAGTGCTGGAGCCTATCCCAGCCAGCTTACGGGCGAGAGGCAGGGTGCACCCTGGACAGGTCGCCAGTCCATCGCAGGGCCACATATAGACAACAACCATTCACACACTCACTCACACCTATTAATCAATTTAGAGTCCCCAGTTAACCTGACTACATGTCTTTGGACTGTGGGAGGAAGCCAGAGTACCCGGAGAGAACCCACGCAAACACAGGGAGAACATGCAAACTCCACACAGAAAGACCCTGGCCGACCTTGGGAATCGAACCCAGGACCTTGCTGAGGCGACAGTGCTAACCACTGCACCACTGTGCTGCCTGTTACTATTTCTATTAATCTACTAAATTTATTTATTTATTTTTCTGAATGTATTTGATTATTTTTTGCTGAACATATTTGAAATAAATTTCTATTAAAAAAGGCTGTATTCCCCTAATATTTCAACTTTATTCTAAAATTATTATGATTTTATTATTTCTATTTTTAAATACCTTAATATTCCAACTTTATTCTAATATTATGATTTTATTCTCATAATATTTCTACCTTATTCCCTTAATACTAATACCTCTAATCTTGAGGAGCTAAAACACAGTTGTAAGTTCATGCAGTGATACTTTAGTAGACACGTTATACTGTGAGATTACTAAACTTTTTTGGTAAAACACCATCTTATCATGTGAAGAGAAAAGTTTATAATAGTGAGAAACTGTCAAAATGCAAAAAGCTGCTTTAATGAATTATTATTGATTTCACTGACTGTTAATACTGACAGCCACATGGTCTTTAGCTTAGTCTATTTGTTGCATAAATCAAACTTAATAATGATTTTGTGAACTGAGGAGAAACATGTATGAAAAGAGACAGAATCATTTAGTATAACTCTAGATACTTTTATTTTTAGTGTGGGAGCAAACAAGACTGAATGATGCTGAATTTCTAATGTTACTGTGTTGTTTGTAACTGTAGTGAAGCACAGAGTGCACAGTGCAGCTCCTAATCTAATTTTAATAAATTCTTTTTACAACATAAATATTGGTTAGTTTTGATTTACATATAAAAACCACACAAGCACCAGCTGTAACAAAACCCCAGTGTCCTGCAGCCGTCTGCACTGAGAACAGTTCCTGTGGAGGGCAGTAGTACGCATGCGTCTACACTCAACAGAAGAAGAAGAAGAAGAAGAAGAAGACGAAGAAGAAGAAGAAGAAGCAGAAGGAGGAGCAGCAGGAGCAGCAGGAGGAAGTAAATAAATTAGCTCAAATCAAACAAAAGCAGAAACAATTTGATACATTTAATTGTCCTGTGCTTCTCTCTGTGAGAACATGTCCAGGTTTCTAAGTCTAAAGGATTCAGCAGCGGGTGTCATCGGCTGTGAACGACATCTTTAAACATTTTGAGGAAATAGCTGAATATGAAGAAGAGGAGAAGCAACACCTCAGGCTGCTGGAGCAGGTGTTCACACCTGAAGTAAAGCTGCGCAGAATAGGTTGGTTTTTACTACTTATTTAACTACTGCTACTTATTTGATTTGGAAAATCATAACTGGTTCGTTAGCAGCCAGTTAGTGAGACGTTCCTAATTAACGTGTTCAAAGTAATAAGTTATAAAAGGAGATCCAGATGCTTCCACAGCCACAAAATGACCAGTATAATAATAAATTCTAGCAATAAGAAGTCTTGGTATTAAACTTTAAACCAGGCTGACTGCGGCTCAGAAGCACTGGTTTATTGTAGTGGTGATAGAAGAAGAACATTTGTCTGCTCTCAGACCACATCAGAGCAGCTGGTTGACCTAAAACTGTCTGTACAGGCTGAAAACACTTAACAGTCCTAAACCTGGACTAACACACATCATTAACAAGTGTTTAAAAACACCATTTGAACATTCCAGTTGTGAAAATAGAAAAATGTGTGGAACCTGGACTGGATTCACATAGAGACCAAACCCTGCTCAATAAGCCTGACTCTAGGTTTATGAAACACTTACTCTGCCTATGAAAACAGAAAATGAAGTGCATGTCACATTAATATTTAAAAACAACTTACACTAGAAGAACATTGAATTAGATGAACACGCAGGCAGTAAAGGCTGTTTCACACACATTTGTTGATGTGCAAAAACAGAAAAGCAGCTTTACTGTAACTTTAGATACAACACGCCTCACTTGACTGGACTGTATAGCTGAACACTGAAGAGGCACTGACACTGCAGCCTGGTCGCAGCTGGGATCTGTTGACAGATGTTATGATGCTGTATGACGTCCACAACAGGTTTGATACTAAAAGCTGATTTAATGCAGATCGGATCATTTGCCTGTGATGTGATGATACAGTTTTGTCAGTGAATAAAAGTAAAAGCAGCGTTTGTGATCTGCTGTTCTTTTCTTTCTTTCTTTGCACTCACCCCAACCGGCTAAGGCAGATGGCCGCCCACCTTGAGCCTGGTTGTGCTGGAGGTTTCTTCCTTTCTTAAAAAGGGTGTTTTTCGTTTCCACTGTTGCCTAGTGCTGCTCAAGGGGGATTTACACTGTAAAGTGCCTTGAGATGACTCTTACATATACATAGAAAAGCAATGGGGATAATAGAGTGAGTGATGATGAAATACATGTAGTTATGTCATATTTCCCTGTGTACTTCCCTGCTATAATTACCATTATAATGAATTGATTAATATCAATAGAGGTCATTAAATAACAGTGTCTCATTGTTCCAGTCAGTTGTCTAGTAGTAATGGTTCGTTAGTGATGGCCAGATGAAGCCTCATGAAGCTTTTCATAAAAAGGTGAATTTCTCCAGGCTTCATGTGTAGACAACCCCCTGCTGGTCAAAACCTTTACTGTACTGTTTGTGGCCTCTGGGCTGTGTGGCTACCGTGTCAGCAGATTCACTGCTAATAATACAAATAAAAACACCTTGATTTGATTCAGTGTGGTTCATTCAATCATCTCATTTGTTTTGATTAAGTCAATGTTTAAATCCAATAGGTGATGGTGCTTAGGAATACTGAGGTGGGGGGGCATGTAAAACTTATATGATAGTGGCTTTACAGTATTATTTTCCATTGTGCTTGGACTCAGTCGGTTTCTTATTGGACAGATGTATATACAGTGTATACACATTTTATATACATGTGCATTATGTTAACAGTGCAAAAATGAAAGTAGGTTATGGTTTAATTACAGTATTTGCATGTAAGAATTAACAGGCAGATCCACTGACCTTTATATATGTTCATAAATCATGTCAACACTGGAACCAGCTCTTGAACCAGCGAGGCTTCAAACGTCACTTGGCTTAATGACGCTCTTCCTGGACACACGCTCCGAAGCCTCTTCACAGGAGGCTCACTAGAGATTGTGCTAACCCACACCTTTAGAGATGAGGCGAGTTTGCCCCATGTATGTAGCAGCTGAGGCAGCTGTTTCTCCTGAAAAACTGTCCCACAAACCCAGAAGAGAAACATTATTTATGACATAATCTAAACTGTTCAGTGTGTTAATGAGACTGTTACGTGTTGTTTTAAACACTTGTCTAAATGATCAGGTTGTGTGTGTTATTGTGTTTCACCAGATCCCAGTGGCTCCCACTCTGTCTTCCTCTATTAACTCCTTCCTGCTCCAGAGCTGCAGGTCGTAGTGATCTGAGTAGTGTTTTCCCTTCAGCTTCAGCATGTGTTGCTGCAGGAAGCTGAATCTGTGACCTTGGTAGTTTATGCTGATGTTCATCCTCTGATGTCTGTGTTACACGTCACATCAAACGCCGCTGATACCAGTGTGCTGGTGCCTGTGTAAAACCACACTGGAGCAGTGTTTTAAAGTGCAGCGTAAATAAACAAAAGCACATAAGATGTTACACTGGGTAGTGGCATTTCGCTGTCCGTTTTGTCTGAAGCTTTAAGTGCAGTGGAGATCTTGTGGCACACAGAAGGACTCCAACTGGGGAAAGGCCTTTTGTTTGGTCTGTGTGTGGAAAAGGGTTCAGAAAGTGTAGGATTCTCAGCAGACACAGGAGAATCCACACAGGAGAGAGACTGTACATCTGCTCATACTGCACAAACGTTTTTAGAAGTCACATTTGACAACACACTTGCAAACTCACATCATTTAGAAACTGTTCCCATGCAGAGGTTGTAGCGGACGGCATGCCAAAACCATCAGTATGTGAAACTGCTAAGAACCCAACCCCCCTTTTTTACCACAGTGAATCCTGTGTGGTTAGTGCTTGTTTTTGTTCTGCTCTTTAATGTGATGATGAAACCTGAGGTTTTCATGTCCTCTAAAGGTTTCATATCATTCACTGTTGGGTCCTCACATTCCACACAGTCAGAGGTAGGGGTGTGTTTCATCTGGGCATAGTACTGCCCTTCAGAAGTCTTCCACCATCGGGCCAATCAGAACAGAGCAACATGAAGTAACAGCTCAAATGAGCCTTTTCAGTGTCGAGGTCAAAGAAGCTGTTCTACAAAGACAAAACATGTTTTTGCACCTTTTTATTTTGCAAATTATGAATGTATTAATGGAAGCCCAGAAGAAAATCTAAACCTTAAATCAAGCAAAGTTTAGCCACTTTAAATGAACTCACTTAAATCATGTCTGGTGCAGCCAGATAGTTTAATACATATAATATTTTAATATATATATATATATATATATAAATATATAATGTCTTAAATGAAGATGTTTTAGCTGCTCTCGGATCCAGAATTTTTCATTGAGAAGAAAAAACTAGGGTTATGTATATTATGTATATTATGTATATTAAATAAATGTACTTTTTGTGGGAAAGAAAATCATATGAGTCAGAGTCTGTAATTCATTTATTACTGAATGACTGATGGGACATTTAACACAATGATTCTAACTTTGTGCTGCTGAATGGTCATGTCTTCTACAGACCATATGCTGTTAGGTTTTGATGGTTAAATCCAACCTGGAACAAAGAGCTAAATTACAGGAGCACAGTCAAGAGTTTGTTCTGTGCTATTTAAGATTCAGTTTAGAATAAACTAAAACAATTAGTGTTTGAAATGTAATTTCATTTGCCCATAGGTGTGATTAAATTGGACCTGAACAGACTCTTTCATTAGCACGTTATAATTCAATTCAATTTAATTCAATTCAACTTTATTTATATAGCGCCAAATCACAACAAAAGTCATCTCAAGGCACTTTACAATGTTTAAGGTTTAAGACCTTACAATACAACTAAATAATAAGGAAAACCCAACAAATCCCCCTTTGAGCAGCACTAGGCAACAGTGGAGAGGAAAAACTCCCTTTTTAAGAAAGGAAGAAACCTCCAGCAGAACCAGGCTCAAGGTGGGCAGCCGATGTTTACAATGTATAATGTATTCCAAATTTATTAGGCTTGTGGTCATGTGATTCTTTTTTCTTGTCTCCTCCTTTATCTCTACACTTTTCACTCACTCCAACCAGTCGAAGCAGATGACCACGCACCATGAGCCTGGTTCTGCTGGACATTTCCTCTGTTAAGCTGAGTTTTTCCTTCCCACTGTCGCTTAGTACTGGCTCATGGGGGATCTGTTGGGTTTCTCTTTAAATGACTTTGTAAGGTTATGACCTTAATACGTGAAGTCCTGGTCCTAACAGACCAGACTCACAGAAAGTGTTGGGAAAAACATTGTCTTGTATAGTATTTTAAAGAGATTTACCTGTTGAGCCTTTTTTAAAACCTGATAACTTCAGGTGTATCACAAAAACAAAGACTGTTCAGAAATCAAGTGAATCCATGTAATGATGAATTTTATTAAATACTTTTTGGTGTCTTTGGTCTGAATTGACATCTTCTAAATCCCAGCAATATACAACTCTCTGTCCTTACAAAGTAATGTAATTTGAAAATATACTATTATATACTTCACTGCTGTGCAACACTTGAAAAAAGATGCCACTGACCTGTAGCCTCAGTGCTGGAAGAATGTCAAAGCTCAATGTCATCACAGACTGGAAAGTCAGAATTCTGTAACTGTAACTCCAGTTTTGGAAGACACCACTTGTCTTCCCCCACTCCACCCTCATCCAGGATGGTACCATCCAGGTTATGACTGATTGAACACATCTGATCCAGGTGATCAGCAGTGGATAGGGCAGTGGGCCTTGAGAACCAGATATGGAAACTGCTGCCAAAAACTACCACGTCCAGAACAGTTTTTTATTGTACCTGTAAATGTCTTCTTGACTCTTTATCTCCCACTAAAGCTATAAAGTTTCTTAATGGGGTTACACACTCTTGTCTTGTTGATTATAAATAACCATGTAATTTCAACATAATCCAGCCTAAGAAACAAAAAAAATAGTTTTACACTATGTCTCTAGGCAACCCTACACTGTTCTGCTGTGAAACCATCATCACTCTGTGTGCGAGCACACACACACACACACATACTGGTTTGTCCACTTCTGTGAGATACCAGCTATACCGTTAAAAAACAAGACACTTAGAGCTTCAAACTTTGAACTAAACCCTGGTTTAGGTCACAGACAGTCAGAATCAGACAATTTTTGAACTCCAGCCTTGAAGTTAAACCAGCAGCCACAAACCGATGTGCACACATGCACACTAAAGTGTGGACCCAACAGTGGCAGACACAGAGCGCTTGGCAGAGGCTGTGTCCACCACAGCCTACTGCTAATCCACTTGGTGTTTCTTTACAAACACCTGAGAGCCATATACATGTTTACAATAACTAAAAGGTGAATTTTGCATAAAAAGGGACCTTTAAGATAATAAATTCAAAGTAAAATCTCAGCTTTGGTTCAACCACAACTCTCCTTTTTGATAGGAGAGTAGAAAAGCTGAGTGGGAAAAAGACAGACAGACAGACGGTATGATATTACCCCAAATACTGTTTATTCTTAAAACTGAAAGAACTAAGATCTTTACATTAAATCTCACAAATCAGCTCCTGATCTAACAGAACCCTTTAGAATTTAACCTTCCTTCTGAGTCCCTGTAATTAACTTAATGATATAAGTGAACTAAA
>OMLM01005229.1:45342-74947 GCA_900302695.1 Helostoma temminkii | reverse complement strand
AAATAACAGAATTGGTTTACATAACACATTTCAACACAAATCAGCTCACATATTAGTAATGCCCCTGCTGTTAGTTACACCAATAATGTATCCCCTAATTATTCAATTTTTATAGATGTTTTAGCAAAAAAAAAAGGAAAAGCTGCACCAAGGCTACCTCAATTTTTTGTTTATTTTTATTTTTATTAGGTTTTTATAATAGGTGTTCATTTAGTTTCACAAATTCTCTGCACATGTCTCTTTCATTGTTATTACATGTATCATATCGGCCTATTATTGGCCTCTAGGCCCGATTGATTTCTCAATATCAGTATCTGCATCGGCCATTAAAAATTGCATATTGGTTGACCTCTACTACTAGGTTAAGGTCCCTGCAACAGTTTGTATGTCCAATTCTCATCAATGGTATGTCTTAGAAATGTCCGGAGGGATTGCATTAGATCTCAAGATTCAAGATGTGGCATAAGCATTCACTTAGACTCATGCATATAACTGGAACTTCACTGGTTGTTGGAGGCATACAACCACAATGCAACAATTCTAGTTATCTAGCTTTCTCAGTATGATTTTTGTATGTTTGTGAAACATTAGACATTGTACTTGCATTGTTTAAGCATTGCCTAAATAATCAAAATGTTGGCTTACAGAATGGTGGCACTGTCTATATGCTGCATGCTTACAGTAATTTTTTGACTCTGAGAGAGCAAGCCAGAGATGGAGAACTATTTTGGCTTTGCTCTTAGCACTTTGTTCTTTTTCAAGTCCCACTTGTCAGAGAGAAAAAAAGATAAATATAGTTTAAAACAAACCAAAATAAATGGGTGGGTTCAAACATGCAAAGAAAAACAAGCCACAGAGGAAGATGTGGGCTGCACAGGCCACATACAAACAGCCTGCTTCTGCCACTGAAATAGATGCTTACATGGGGAAAGAAAATAGTTGTGACACTATCACAGTAAGTACAGCTTGAAATGGTGATAGTTGAATATTCTCACACAAACTTACCTGAGGAATGTAGTCTTTAATATGGATCTTTTTGAAGTTTTAAACATCATCAGGACTTGAATAAAAGCAGAAGGTAATATACAGTTATGTCAGAAAGCATTCAGACCTCTTCGCTTTTGCACATTTTACTGCATTGTAGACTTTTTTTTAAAGTAAAAAAATGCTATTTTGGTCTATCAATTAAGATGCAATTACCCATGATGAGAAACTTTTATTTGTAAAATAATAAAAAATCAAAAACTGAAATATCTAATTTACTCAAGTCCAAGAAGGCTATGTTCTGGGATTGCTTTGCTACATCTGGCATAGGGTGTCTTGAATCTGATAATGAGCCAAAACACACAGGTAAAAACACCTAAGAATGGCTAAGAACAAAACACTGGACTATTCTGAAGTGGTCTTCTATGACCATCATCTATGGACAAGCTGAAACATGCAGTCTGGAGAAGCCAAATTTCATTAGTTAAATTTTAGTAAATCTTTTTTATTATCAGTTTCACATAATTTTCTTTAACGGAAGAGTTCCAACAATTTTGTCCATGTCTATTTTTGTTTATTTGATTCTTACTATAATAATTAGATTTACACACTGCTACTATTAGTTCATATTGATGTAGACTGATCTCAATGGAAATTATAAACTTTATAACCATGACCACAATACCCATTTTCCTAACCCACCAAAATTGGTGCCAGTTGTGATGTTACAAAGACGGTTACAGTGCTGCAATGTGTCAGAGTTGACCACAAGCCACAGAAGCCTGAGTCATGTCTGAAAACTAAGAGTCCAAAGTAAATTAGAGTCAGAGTCATTCTCGGGTCTCTGGTGTTTCCAATGTAATGTCTGTTTACAGCATGTTCACTTTTTAAAATATTTCCAGTGCATTTTCTAATGGTTTATACTCCTTAAGTGCTGAGTACTTTATTTGAATAATTGAACTATAAGAAAGTACTGTAGAATAGAAACAAGGCTTCTTTTCTTGAGAAATGTGCTTTTCTGACTTCTTCTGACCTTCCACTTCTGTTTGATGTATATCTGTCCTGTTGATCCTTCACTAGCTGACTGTGAAATATTCACACAAATTAATTAGATAGCTAAATCACACTGGTTGGACTGTACAGCTTTCCTGCAAGTGTTTTATATCTCTCCTCCAGACTGTCTTTATGCCTCTTGCGGACGAGCCTTTGGAAAATTGGAAGGTTGGCCTCTACTGTAGTTCTGACTATGGAAATAATGGCTCCTACTGTGGTTGTAGCTTTGCAAAGGCTTTGTTACTTTTTGTAGACTGAATAATTTCAGTCACCTTCTTTCTCATGTTATCTGGAATTTCCTCTGATAGTGCCATGGTTTCCTGCTTGTTGGGATGTTGCACATAAACCTGATAAACTGTTGTTGCCTTATGTCACCTTCACCTTGGCTAAACAGAGGCAGTGGGAGATAAATATCTGAGTGTCCATGTATAAAGGGGTGACACAGAAGTTTGAAAGTTCTCGGGTTGAAAATGTAATTTTCACACCATTTTTGATCACCACAGTTGGGTCATTGCTATTTCTGACCACAGGTGCACCTATCCAACTTTTTCAATTTCCTATGCTGACATCTGAACTACGCGTATCTGCTGTTATACAATACCGATCCAATCCAGTTGTTGAATTAATAAACTGTATACCTCACCTTGTGTATGACAATAAGGCATCAGCCTTGGCTTAAACATTGATATCTTGACTTTGTAAAACATAATGTAACAGATTAACACATGTAGATAAATGTACTGAAATGTTATTATCAAAATAAATAATTGTGCACAATTACCTAGGTGAGCTTAATGTGAGAGCGCTAATATCTGAGTCAGACAGCCTGAAGCTTACCTGGACTTTGTGCTGTGAGCCACCCCTAATATGTCAGCTGTCGCAAATCATTCCTGCTGCGTGCTTTACACACTCTCCTCTGCCCGTCGCTGTGGTTTGAATGGAGAATGTGTCTAACTCAAACAAAGCACAGTTATACACTGTCTCCTCCCGACCCTGTCCAGAGTTGATAGGAAAACGGTTCATAACACAGCAGCTGAAACTGAAAAGAAGTGAGTTTATCACTTCAGTACTGACAGTACTGATAAGATGTTGTAAGTGGCACTGGGATGCATTCGTCTTGTTGTGCAGTCATTCACTAAAATGAACAATCAGATGTCTTTTTCACAGATGGATCTGACATTCATTCAGCATTCTGACTGATTGATTTTTATCAATAAATGACATTATTCTTTTACAAAACTATACTTTGTGTTTACCCTTGTTGCCATTGTTTTATGTATATAAAAATTTCATTTGAATTCCAGAAGCCACAAGAAAGCATAAGATGTGTGTTTTTAAAAAAAAATTAATGTTTATTAATGTTTGTTTAATTAATTAATAATAATACAAATACAACTTTTTCAATTGAAAAGTGTATATTTCCATATTGCAGCATTCACATTTATTGCATTTTAAATTTATTTAAATTTTAAAATCTACTGCTATTTTTACTTTTATTATAATTTTATGTTGTTTATTTTATCATCCAGGTTAATATCTTTTTCCCCTATTGATTTGTATTTTTGTTAAACTGCGGTCTTAGGTAATGGTCATTATGAGGAAAGAGTACCTTGTTATGGATCTACTGGATCCACAAAATAGAACGTGCAGAGGTGATATAGCAGAATCATACAGGTGTTAAAGTGTTCTTCTGTCCAGGTCCAATCCCATACAGCTGTCTATGTAGGCTGAAAAGTGTTTTATGTTATAATAATAATAATAACGGTGTGTGGATAATTCATTTGGCTGGCATTGCTCAATCAACATAGGTTTTTGATTAGCTAATTCTGATTCCAATCTGTATAGAGTGGGGAGACAGATGACTGATTCATAATGCAGATATGTTGTTTTTGAAATTTAAAAAATGGATACATTCATAGATTTGAAATGATTGATATTTTAAAAAGATTATTTGTAGACAATAATGAATACAAACACAGCAAATAAAACTACTACACTGTACAGGGAGGGAGGGAGAGGCTGATTTAAGAGTAGACTCCACAGAACTTGCTTACGTTTAAGCTGTATAGCAAATTAGGCTCAGTGGTTACTGTGCAGTTCCACATACAGTCTGTTTTCACTTTAGTGTGTCATAGCAATTAGCAATTGGCAAGCAAGCTTCTTATAGTTAGCATTGGTGGGAAATGCAGGCAGAGCTGACCTTACTGTTACTGTTACTGTTGATAAACTACTTTTATCGGCTTTATACTCGTGCACATTCATAAACTAAACTCTCAGTTTACCTGGGCTCTCTCTGTTTTCCTGCTTTTGTCCTTTCTGAGTGGAGTAGTTGAGCTCTACCATTGATCACACAGACACAATGGAGAGGTTGCTGCAGAAACACCGTATTCTAACTGTATTTTCAGATCTGCTGTTCTCACTTGCTGCTGTTTTCAAATGCTCATAAAATGTATTCAGATCAGTCACCTGCACCTGGCAGCCCAAATAATTTGTAATTCTGTAATTCTCATTTGGAAACAGACATTTTTTATCAGTTGGCTCGCTTGAATGCAGACATTAGCCAATGCAATTCAATTACAGATTGGCACGATTAATTGGCTGACCCATCTGTCGGTCAACCACTTGTTGCTGTGTTTTATCCTATTGGGTCAGAATAGTGTGCCAGACAAGAAAAACGTTAAATCCCAAGTTTGGCATTAGGCAGAGATAACTGGCTAGGTTCTGATTAAGTTAGGGGGAAATGCCTATTTACAGGAAAACAGACTAGACTTTGACCCGGAATAATGTGAAGTGACCAAAATAACCCTGGTCTTGAGGAATACAGTTGGTTGAATCTTCAATATATGCCTGATTTTCACTATTAGTCAGTGGAAATTTGCATGTAGGCATGAAATGTCAGAGTAAAGGTTTTCCTGTGCTAAAAAAGAGGCCTGTAATCTTCAGGTCCATAGACAGTACTAGATTAAAAATAAGCATGATTCTTTGATGGACATCAATGCATGGTCTCAGGAATACTCCACATCACTGTGTATGAACACAGATGCTCTGCCATCCAACAATGCAAAAACAGAGCTATATATGAACGTTATCCAGAACACTGGATCTGCCTTCTATCTGCCAAATCTCATTAATTATAGCCTGCGGCAAAGTGGAAAGCTTTCGTGGTCAGATAAGTCAGAATAGATATTCTTTTTGGAGACCATATGTGCAGTGTCCTCTGGACTAAGGAGGGGAGGGACCTTCTGGCTTGTTATAAATTTTTTTGAGACATGGTGCTGCCATAATTTCAAAATTATATATATTTTTTTGAATAGTTTGATGTCTTTTCCAAATTCTGTTTTTATGTATATTTTGCACTGTCTGTCGTAGATTTTTTTGAATTGGAGTTGCATGTGAACATTTAAACACTGTTTTCCTGCAGAACAGTATGTGTACAATTGCACCGTTAAAACAAACCCCAACCCCATTTCCCAAGCTTCCTCTATTAACTCTTTTGTGACTGTATACCAGCAGAGAGTCTAGTGAAAGAGGGGGAGCAGGAAGAGGAGAGGATGGGAGGCCTCCCAGGAGAGTGGTGCCTGGAGGAGGCACGATTAGGAGGTGAAGCAGTCAAACGCTCACACCAAATGTGCTGGCACGTCATGATAACCTCAGGCTGTTCTAGGGTAAGAGGACTGACAGGCAGCCTCTCCTTAGGCTGACTTCAGCTGGATTATTTATCATCTCCTTATAGCCAGGCTTGTGATGGGCCCTCTACTTTCCTCCTTCACACACAAGCATGTTGACAGAGTGACTACACTACTGGCTTCATTCCTAATATGAGAATGTACAAGTTTCAGTAGTTCATAAATAGAACATGTGACTCTGAAGGTAACTTAACAGTTATTGTTGCACAAATGTAAATGTACGGCACATATATGAAACAAAGGGCTGATTTTCTTTTCTGGTACATAAACTGCTAGTGCACTAGGGCTGCAGACAGTTTGTGTGGACACAAGCTTTTGAGCTGCATGTGTAAGACTGTACAGAATCTGATATGACCATCAGGAACTAGGGTGATGATGAAATTTGCATCATGGATACAAGACATAAATACATGGATAACATGAATTGGTCTTTTGAACCATTTATTGGGAACTGTAGACAAGATGGTGGCGCGTGTAGACGCAGCGGCTCTGTGCTCTTGGCTTTTTACTGTGTGTAAGTCCGTCTGACACACTAATTCTGTATGTGCTTAGACATCAGCAGACAGAACTTTATAAGGCTGCTAAAATGGACTTTATACCACCTGAAATCCGGCGACCCATTGGAGTTCATACCATTCTGCTTTTGTTGTAAACTAAAGCAGGGTAAGATGGGTGGATTGCGAGAGAGGCTACATGCTAACTCGCACAAGCCTGCTCTCCTGAGTCTTCTCCTCTCAAACCCCAGGCCACTCACCAACAAAATCGATGAGTTATGGTTGAGGATTACTACATGCAACATGGACAATTGTGTGACAATCATCACTAGGACCAAGTTGGACGGCAATGTCCCTGACACGGCTGTGGAGCGCGGCCAGTGTCACAAGCTAAAATCTGCACTGAGGAGAATAATCATTGACAAGGCTGCTGGACCAGACAGGGTGTCGGTTGGACACTCAAGTCATGTGTAGACCAGTTGGCAGAGGTCTTCCTTGATATCTTCAATCTGTTGCTACTCTAGCCACAGTCCCTGTCTAGGCCCACCTAGACTATCCCAACACATACCTTAGAATGCTATTCATTGATTTCAGCTCTGCATTTAACACAGTAATTCCCCACAAACTGATTTGAAAGCTTCACAACTTGGGACTTTTTGCCTTACTGTGCTCCTGGATCCAGGACTTTCTGACCAATAGGCGTCAGGTGATGAGAACAGGCAGCTCATATCAGACAATGATGAGACTCACTATAGAGAGGAGATACAGCACCTGACCGAGTAGTGTTCAGAGAACAACCTGGTCCTGAACACTAGCAAGACCAAGGAGGTCATTGAGGACTACAGGAGATCCAGGCAGATGGCTCATACTCCCCTCCTCATACATGGGGCGGAGGTAGAGCAAGTTGAGAACATCAGGTTCCTGGGCATCCATATCATCACTGACCTCACATGGACCCTGAACACCTCTCACCTGGTTAAGAAGGCCCAGCAAAGGCTATTTTTTACCTCAGGAGGTTCAAATGGGCGCAGCTCTACTCTTGGCTGCTGACAAATTCTACACCCCCCGACACGCACACACCTTAAAGACTGCGACAGGATTGAGAAGTTGCACCTTGCACTGTTGACACTTAAAGTCGGGACTTGAATTTTTTGTATATTATTTTTAGTGTATGTTTGTATGATATACTATTTTGCTGACTGGCATAATCTATTGCCAAACAGAATTTTGTTATGTGACTAGTGAACGCTGATAGCATAATGACAATAAAAATTCTTGATTTTGATCTTGATCAAGGCAGAGCCTGCCCATTTTTTTAATGTCTTTGTTTCAAAGAAGCATATCCATACCCATACACATCTTTGCACATACAGCCATACCCATGTGGTGTGAATAGACGAAATGGCAGACGCACCTGATTGCCTCTGGTGGTTATCTTTCATTTCAGCAGCTTGTACTAACTGACAAGATGGCCATTGCTATAAAAACACCTTAGGTGTTCCTACTTCTGAATGGCTCCTTTGTTTTGCATTCTTCTGTTGTGAGCACTGTTATGGTTTCCTTGGCTAATAATTACTTGCGCAGTGCTAGCTTTTTTTTTTTTGCATGCTCATAAACGCCTGTTGGGCTTGTAACCTCTGTCTGGGTTTGTGTGAGTGCCTGTTTGTGTAGACCTTGACTTTAATAGTACTTGAAACCTGCTTTAGTACCTTTCAAGCACAAAGACACTATAATCTGCCAAAGTTTTTGACTTGGGAGAGGAAGGACGTCTTGGCATAAATGGATAGACCTTCTGGGTTTGTTTTCCCAGAGATAATTTGAAGGGGGTCAAAAATGAGAGCATCATAATATGATTGCCAGGTGAATAGAATGAGTCCCATGGTCCAGGGGGCCCTCTTTGTTTTTCCAGCAGCAGTGACTGAGAGCAATGGATCTTAATTGAACACATATTTATTGTGCTAGGTTTAGCAGGAGTGTGACGGGTATGATGATGCCTCAATTAGAATCATTAACAAGATGATTGTGCATGCTTTTCTGGAAAGATTTTTCCCTCTGTCACTTTGATCCTGCCTTGAAACACAAGTGCCCAGTGGCCATCTGGGAAAATTGCCTCATACTTTGTTGAAAGGGATGATGGATGATTTATCCTAGGAAATAAAAAATAACAGGAGGGTGACACCTTTAATGTTGTCTGTCCAAGAGCTGGCGACACTGAACACAAGCTCTTCTCTTCTGTCTTCAGGGCAAAATGTGACCAGTCACAGAAGGCTTGCTATGATGTCAGACTCAGTAGAGAACTTACAGCTTGTTTAAAGCTTAAGATGCTGTTGTGACTGTATAGGTCTGTGTATTAGCAGATAGTTCTAAGTGTGAACCTGTGATCTGTATGCTAACATTGGCCTACTGGGGTAAAATCAGTTCTTCAACTATCTGTCTTTGTGCTATGAGAAGTAGGCTTACCCAAGGACCCCCTGTTTGCTCTGGCCTGCACAATGGCAAAGTCTAAACTCCTTTTGTAGGGTGGATTTAGGCCAGATTTACTTCAATTTGATCTGGGAGGGCCCCTTTTCATCAGCCTGGAGGTATAATGCCCTTAACTGGCTTAACCTGACTCCCTCTGTGAGCCTAGGGCCCTCATGCCCACAATCTTTGGCGTATTTGCCACTCCTATTTATTCCACGGTCTTTGCTTCACCCTCATGTCCCATGAGAATCCTCAACAACATTAGTGTTTAACTATGGCAAAGCATGCTGGGGCATGCTTAGTGACACCTTAAATCTGTGTTTAATATCTCACAAGCAAGCTGGAAATCTGCATAAATATCAGAATAAAACACTTTTGTCTAAACAAATGTGTGACAGACCAGCATTGGGAATGAACTGGTATCGTTTTAGCACTCACTTCAATGTGTAAATGCCAGAATGCAGCCTCTCATCATGCTCTTTTCTTTGGAAATGTTGAAACTGTTTAGTTTAATACTAAAATTAATAACATAGTGGTTTTACTCATGAATAAAGATGTTGGTATAACATATTCAACCCCGAATTTCAGAGGTCTCCTTGACAGGAGAGTGCTCTCTCTGCAAGAGGAGGCTACTCTTAGAAAACCTGTTTGCGAAATACAGTTAGAAAGTGATAAAAGTGTGTATTTTAGCATGCCTTTTATCACTGCCGTCAAGCATCATCATGCACATTGTATGTGGCTAAAGTGCTTCTGTGGTGTTTGCTTCTATAACACTAATATCCTTTTCCTCTCTACGTTATCATCTGAGTTTGTAGTGTTCTGGGTGGGCTGTCCTTTTGGAACACTTAGAACTTCCTTTAGGCTTGAATTGGCCTTCCTGTTTGAGAAATCAAATGTTGGACATGAGAAAAGCACAGACGCAATGAAATTGTCATTTCTCAGATATGCGCAAATTTATATTCCTCGTCTTTTGACATAACCACAAAATGGTCTCCTGCTGTTGCTATGTGCAATTTAAACCCTGCCTCCTAAATTCTGTATTCATGAGACGAAAAAATATTCTTTTTAAAAAGTTGTTTTGAATTGCAAATTTTCCCAAATCAGCACCTAGCAGAGTGCAGTGCAGGAGGGTAAATGCAGGGACAGTATGGTGCTTATCCCTACCCCCTGTAAGCTTCCCCACATTCACACACTGGCTGCCAAACTGTTCTCTGACATATGTGCTCAAATTGTCATGGTATAATTATGTAACCTAGACCATCCAGATTATTCAAATGCTGGTGGAAGTGTCATATTCAGTGCTGGGGAGACTCTTGAGACCCGTCACCTACTGAATTTGAAATGGTTAAATTTTGAGGATGGGTCTGCGTCTCTCATTCCACTCTCTCTCTTCTCTTTCTCCCCTTGAGCTTGGCCTAATCCAGACACACAGCGTCACTGCAGCATCAGTGTTACCTTTGATGGGCCTGGATTAAAGCAAATCTCCATTCCTTTGGTGGATTTCAAACGCTGCCTGAACAATGATGCCAGCCAGGGGCGAGTTAATGAGGCCTGCAGTGGACTGGCAATGAGTGACTTTAAAAATCAACGTGATTAGAGGCAAAGATATTATCTCTGCACCTCCCTTCTCCTTTTGCTTCTTCGTTCTCTCTCTGTCTCTCTTCTATCTCTCCATTTCACTTTATACATCTTTCCTCCTTTCAGTTTTCTCCTCATCAGTCCCATTTTTTGCCCCATATTTCCAAACACTCTCTTCTTTCTTTCTTTCTTTCTTTCTTTCTTTCTTTCTTACTTCTTTCTCCCTCTCTCCTCTTTTCTCCTGCTCCCTAGTGAGTGAGGCCTGACTTAATTAGTGGGCTGGAGTGTGAATGTGCCTTTCTCAGGGTGTTAATGAAAAGCTTTGCGTATTCCCTTTCAGTGTATTAGTGACTGACTGCAACACCCTCACACCCTCTTTGCCTGCCTCCTGCTCTACTACCTCCACTTCTCCTCAGCCCTTTTGACCGGAGGGAGGTGTTATTACAGGGGCTGTTGACTCTGCGGCTTTAGGTTTTGGGTCTCTGTTGTACAGATCACATAGCTTAATTAAACATGCAAATCGTATCTATCGAACATGTCTTAACAACCATTCTCTGTGTAGCTGTTATGTCTTGTTAGATGGTCTTTCTTTGTGTTTGAACCTTTTTTTTATATCTAATTATACAATACCAGCTAATGCCAACATGTTGTTCCATCTCAAGGTGAATTAAATTTAACATATTCCTGATTGATTTAGTTGGAGAAGTATGTGTTAGCTTTTGATAGCCAGACAATTAAATCAGTCATCAATATTTTAACCTGTTAAACTAACTGCATCTATTTGAATTTTTGCAGGAAACCCATGCATGCTTAAGGAAACTCCACGCAGGAGTTTCCCACCAGTGGGTTCAAAGCCATGTCGTTCTAGCTGTGAGGCCGTCGTGCTTATCAATGTCTTCAGTAAAGTGCTAATGTTACTATAATACCACCAGTAGTTGCCACTTCACAGTGGTACTGATGATTTTGGCCAGACTGTTTTAAAACAGCTTACTTGTTTTATTATTGGGTAATTGTTTCAGTTAGGTTTATGGGTACCAACACTTTCAACCACAACACATTGTGTCCTATTGTTCTCCTAAAATTACATATAATGTTCCATCATATAATATTAAAGGTGGAGCCACAGCCACCCCAAGAAAAAAGCCCCTTTTGCACTGCATAGTCAAGGTGGGTTTACAGCGCTGATATGCCAGTGCAGCTGTGTTGAATCACACTGCATAGCGACTTGGGTGTAAATTGTATTGTATTGGTTGGTTGCTGCATATGAACTAACTAAAGAGCCTTATTTATTTACACGACGGCATGTCAGTTCTCATCTGCTCTCTGGATCATGCACAGCAGAGTTATGCCCTGATGTGCACACACAACCAACTCCGAAAAAAAGATTACATTTCTATACAACTAAACTGCAATCATGATTACATTTTCATGAGAAACGTAATTGCAACCGTATTAGTTTTCTGTCAACATAATGACCATATGTTAACAATAAACGTAAAAGACAAGTTGCAATTATGTTGCTACTTAACATATCAATTAAATGTCCACAGGCAAAGTATTTTAGTCTGCCAAATTATCCCATTTTCCCTTCCACTAAAACATCCCAGCTTGCTGTTCAACATGCTAATATATGACTCTAGCTTTATTAACGTGTTTTATGGTTGGGTTCAGGCACTCACAGCACAGGGTTAGGGTCAGGGATAGACTGTGGGCTGGGTATTGGCGAAAAATGTAACAGATCACTTCACACACAATGTCTGCATAAAAGTTGAACACATAAAAAAAGCATGATCTGTCCCTAACAACCAAAGTATTTTTAATGTCTAAACCTAATCTCACGCAGGACTCTGGCCTCGAACTCAGGTCTGTAGTTTGTTAGTCCTGCACATTATATGTTTGCCATCCACCCAACTGCCTCATTGTGACTCAGTTCCTGTTAATTAGTGTGACATTTTATTAATTCAGAAAATGCGTTGTCTGACAACATAAAGTTTATGTTTGCTACAAAAATGTAATTGCGATTTCTGTTTAGTTGTACAGGAACATGTTTCTGTAGAAGTGTTCATTGCTTGGAAGTTTGTGAAATCTATTTCTACATTATATAAAAAGTAGATCAGCTTAGCGCTACTTGCAAGTAAAATAATTACCCTGCTTTCTGCTGTTGTATCATGCTTCTCTCCTTCAGGAAGTTGGGGTTATAAACATACTTTATTGTTTATGAGTGGCTCTGCTTCTGTGTACTACTGTATAACCAAAACACGATTAATTTCTGCGTTATACTTTATATGTTATGTCATATCTCTTGTAGGTTCTACCCAGGGATCACCGCTCACTGAAACCAAATGAGAACACATCTGACCTGTACAATCTCCTGCTGTGTGCTGCACTCCTTCCAACCTGGTAAGCATCAACGGCTTTTTTTTTCTAAGGTCTTCAGAAATCCTGTTTGCTCTAGCCCTGATACACTTCTACAAATCTGTGTTGTTAAGGTCAGGCTTTAATAGTAAAGACCAAGTTTTTTTTTCTTAATAAGACAGGTTCTTCTATGGTAGCCCATTGCAGATTGCCATCCCATTGAATGAAACACTTGCTTTAATTTTGCATTTAAATTAATAGACAATCCTAACAGTTCACATACTTTTTTTACACACATATTTAGGATTGGAGCATTTTTCTTTTTGCTTTTTTTCCCCTCATGTGTTTATCTGTGTTCACTTAATCATGTTTTAGGCCATATTTATGCAGAAATGGAAAAAAAAAATCGAAAAGGTTTATAGAATTTCAAGCACTGTGCTGTGTTTAACTTCTTGCCACCATTTGTGTACTTACATTTTTGTAAAAGGCATCTACTTATTTGGCATCCACTTGTTTTAGGGGGAAAAAAAAACATTTAGGGCCTAAATATAATTTCATCACTCAACTAAATGTTGGCTTCATGATCATGAGAAGAAAACAAACCAAAGAACAAATATCAGGTAGTCAAGCAATATTTCAAGTGATTATTATTTGTGTAATTAATGAGATCTAAGTGATGTTTTGGAGGTTTACTTGCAGTATGCCAGAATTCATTATTTCTGGCTAGCTTCATTATCTTTCATTTTTTAAGGACATGATAAAAATATAGCATTGTCCTATTATTGTCCTAATATTTTAATAAACAAAATAGGGGAATATGTCAAAAGGGAACGACCCAGTTACTGACAAACTTAAGCCAAAATCATAATTTGCTCACCATGTGTGTCATTGTTTGAGTTGGTTGATAATTTGATTATACTCATTGTTGTTTAATTGTGGAACATTTATAGTGGAGGCTTACTTTTATCTGTTACTACTGTTAAATGACAGTCAGTGATTTTTGATGAAGCTGTCTTTTCTATAGGCAGGCTGATGGCAGGTCCCAGTCAGGGAGCAAGCTAATCCTGTGTTGCCATGATGTATAATGATATCCCAGGGCAATATAGGATGTTTCTCTCAGTATGGTGCCAGCTTGCTGAGCCTCTGTTGCCAATCTTTATGGGCTCTGACCCAGTCCCAGTATCCCAATGGCAGCTATAGCTTTTAGGCAAGGGGGAGGTTTTGGAAAATATAAAGCAATGACACAAAGAGCAATTTCTTGGCCATTGCTTGTCATCTGGATAATTGAGAAAGGAGGGTAAATTTGGAGTCTAGGGATGGCAGACAACTACATGTGGCAGAGGGAGGGACTTTTGATTTGCAATGGCCATGTGGGAGAGTACTTATGTGTATTTGTCTGTGAGTGTATGACAGTGTGTATGTGTTTGCGCCTGGGTCTGTGTGAGGTTTAATCCTGGAGAATCTCTGTCTTTGAAGGGGAACAGATGTAGATTTACATATGTGGAGGGTCCCCAGCCTGTGATGAGATTAGCTGGATGGGATCTTTCTTTACGGCAACTGGAAGGTGCATATTTAATAAATGCCCAAAGCTAGGCTGGGGCGTACGGGGCTTGGCCCTCAGAGAGCCACAGGACAAAGGCAAATGAGGCCCATGGCAGACTAGCCCATATGGGAACAGGGTTGCTTACAGCTTGCACTGGCTTTTCATTGGTTGTGGGACAAGGCTTTAAGGGTATATACAGAGAGGGAGCACTTGGCGGGCCACTTCTGCACCCTTTCCACAACGAGGGGTAATAAAAGGGTTTTGAGCTTGTAGTGGCTCATCTGTGTGCTTGTTTGCTTGTTAGGGTGCTTGAGTGTGTGTGTGTGTGTGTGTGTGTGTGAGTGCAAGTGCGAGTTAGAGAGAGAGAGAGAGAGAGTAAGAGTGTTCTTTGCATGTGCTAGGAAGTATGTATGTGTGCGAGAGTGAGTAAATGTAGCATCTGTGTTTGTAAGTCTGTGGGCATTTGTGTATATCTTAGTCCAGTCAAATTTATGTATTTCAGTGTAACATAGTACATATTATACAGTTTCATATCTAAACATGACAAAAATAACATTCTAAAGATAGTATTTATATAAAGGTAATATAACACTGGATGAGTGTATGTCAAAAATGATTTGCCCTTTGCCCTTTTTTACTCAGCTATCTATTTCAAGCATTTAAGCAGCTCAGTTGTTATTTCTGTTGTACAGTGTGCTATCTCTCTTTTGTATCAGGTAAGGTTTTCAAGTCTTGTTTACACAAAGAACAAGTTGAACAAGTGTCCCCATATTTCCTCAGCTTCCCACTGGACTACTACAAGCTGCTTGAACAAGAATAGAGTGCCATTCCAACAAACCACAGTAGACATATAAACCACAACAGACATTACAGCTTGTGTGCATCTGTTATGAATTCCGACCTGTTGATGGAGAAGTCGTCATGCACTGATTTCACTGTAATGTTTTGGCAAGTTGCTGTTGTTCAAGTTTTCTTACAGAGAAACCCAGTTTAATAAGTTTTAATCCAGAAACAAAGTCACAAGTGTAGTACTTTTCTTAACAAGTATCAAGGCATCTGTGAAAACTTTATCTAGCCTCATTGTTATCTTTGTCTTTTTATCCTCAAGTTGTTATATTGATTTTTTTTTTTCAATGAGAGCATAACAGAGATAAAACATATCCCAGAAATCCTCAATCTTGTTCTTAGGCTATCCCAATGAGCTGTTCCCTATTCATTTGGGAAGCAGCTCATCTTTTTAAGGGATTGTGGAAGAAAGGAGTCTTGGAGGATTGTATAATTTTCATCTCTCTCCTGATTTCTCTCTCTAGGTTTTTCCCTTCCAGTTTATTGAGGAACTGTGTCCATTCACTATGGTTTGATCATTGCTGTCTCACAGGAAAAGAAGAAAGTGAGGGAGAGTAAAATATGAGAGAAAAGACAGACAGTAAAAAGAAGCTGGACTCTCCCTGTAGTGCGGTTTTCTTTGGCACAGCCAGGCATAATTCAAACTTGTGTCAATGCGTAGTGTTTTACCTCTCAAAGGCAGCCACTTAGGGCAAAGTATAGCAGAAGATTCTAGCACTTAGGTCTGTTGCTTATTTACCCCAAGAGCTGATGCCGAGTGGCGCTCGGAGACGTGCACTTTTTCCTTGGTTCCTTTTCAGTTTGACATCAGGAGATACATTAAAAAGAACAAACAACATGCATACCAGGGGTTTGGGGAGGAGGTAAATAAACCATTATCACTAGAGAGAAGTGGAATGAGAGGATAATATAAATTTACAAGATGATAAATTGCGGTTTTGAGAGAGTTTGAGGTTAAAGAATGGGTGAGATAATACAGAAGGTGGGTCATAATAATGAAGACACTGAAGAGGAAGCAGGAAGACAGGGCGGGTGCATGGGAGGGCTTGATTAGAAGGGAGTATGGTGGTTGGAGGGGGGTGGCCTACCCTGCATTCTCAGTGGATGTGGCAGCCCTCTGTGGACCTCCTCACACAGACAACCCAGCTAATGAATCAGACCTGGTTTCTACCAGTCAGAAGAACTCCATCTCTACATTGCTGTGCTCACCAGAACAAAGCACACCTCCATTAATATTTTAGCATTCTTTTTATCTCAATGCTAACACCACTCAACACGATTTTTGGTAGGGAGACAGTGAAAGAGAAATATTGGGAGAGATGGAGCAAGGAAAAGTAAAAGAAAGAGACACAGATAAAAAGACAGTCAGAAACACCTTGTGTTCAGCTTGTCTGGCGTAATAGTCCCATTGGTATAAGAGTTGCTTGCTCTGTGCCGCACAGCAGGACATCAAAGAAAAAACCTCATATCCAAACTACCGTACACACGGTGTAGCAATGTTTGAGTCCAATGAGTCCACAGGCAAACTTGTCAGTATGATTGCATTCCATCTAGATACAATACTTTTCTGATATCTAAAATAAAATACTTGTCATCGCAGAGATTTACATTGTTTTTCATGCAGTGTATACTTTTTATTGTTGCAATAGCCATTCTCAGCACTTCCCATGGCAGGGATTAAGCCTATGTGAAACTTTGCTACAAATGTAGCCTTAACAAAGCATACTATTGCATGTTTCTTTTATCGTTTCTTATCTCATTACTTTCTCCTATATTTTTTCAGTGTATACCTTAAAGGGAAGACTTTGTTGGTCTCATGCTATTGGTACACTGATTTGTCTTTCTCTCTCTCCTCTGTTTTCAACTATTTGCTTATTTTCAAGGGAAAATGCAGCTTCAAGAGTCACATCTGGCCCCTTATAGGTTGCTGCCACAGGAGCATCTCATAAGTTTCTCCTAATTGAATTATCACACTGTGCTCCTGTGGGATGGCACGCTGCCCTAATAAAGTGTACAAGTTAATCCATAAACTATTGGGAAGGGCAGAGTAGACACTTAGCCATGCCTATTAAAGCCACAGACATTTAACACATCTAATCTACTATGAAATCTATTATTTTTTAACATATCTCATGAGAACCTTCTGCTGAATTTACTCATCATTTTAAGTAACATTGGGGGAAAAAAAACAGTCATTGCAATTCAGCATGTATCCTACACATTACAGTAATTACTGGGCAACAATGAGCCCCAGTTCTCTGGGTTAGTTTGACAGAGAACAATCCACAAGCACAATAGGAATGCCTTCCTTTAACACCTTTTTTCAGACACCTAGATTAATTGCTTCTTTGTACCCAGAAATGGAAGAGCAGCACCTTTACCTTCATGCTGCTGCGACGAGCCCAGGGGATATGTGCAAGGGAGGAGGACTATGGCCGCATGGAGGGTAGATGCATCAGGAGGGCTTGGTGTCTTGTTTTGGGGTGTCGCATAGAGCCTGAGGTTGAATAGGTGGTGGGAAGATAGCAGGGGAGGGGTGAAGAGTGCCGTCAGGAGATCCCAGGGCAAGCAGCCATGGGCATTCGGCTGTGAAAAGTCATTCAGAGGGAAAACGCCGGGCATCCTTTATTTATTTGCGTCTGAAATATTTATCTGTCATGCGGGCCGTTTTATAATGGGGCTGTCAGTCTTGTCTGCCCACTCAAGGGTGCGGACATGTTGCCCTGAGCACCTGCTGTGGATCTCCCGTGAATAATTGCTGGAATTTCACTTTTGGGAGTGTTGCACTCTGACCCTGAAGCTTGTTGTTTTTCTGCATCAAGAGAAAGGTAGAATGTTGTAAAGTATTTACCTTGGCTTGGCTTTTTCATCCATCACATGCACACACGCATAGACACACTTCTGTATACTTGGTCACACACATTCAAGTCGGAAAATAAATAATTCATCTCTTTACTTCAAGATGAAAACCCAATCAAGCTGAAAATTCCTGTCTTGCTGCACCTCCGAGCTGCAAGTGGTGTTGGTTAATAAGATGCTCACTGTTCTAATGTGCCATTGTGTTGTCAAGGTGGAGGCCTCTTCTGAAGGAACATGCACTCCACAGTATTAATGGAAATTTTAATCTGGTGTAATAGTTTAAATGATAGCCCCATTTAAAAATTTTCCTCACTGTTGTCTCTTTAGAGTGACATGCAAGTTTGAAATTTTGTCAGATGGATAAAGAAGAAGTAAACAACATTAAAACTATGTTTTGTCTAGGGCTTGCAGTGAAAGTTTGCTCTGATGAGGAGTTTCTTAGGTGATAGCCCTTTATGACTAACTGCATTTAATCTGTTCACACTGAATTATCTTAGCTAATCTTTCTCAAGCAATATACTGTTGATTTGACTTGTGTGCCTGGAATGTATTGTGGCTTGTGCGCAAGTATTGCGAGATTTTAACTCTGTGTCTATCACATACGTACATAAGTACTTGAACCTGCAAGGACTTACAGTATAGGTCTGCGTTCAGTATACGTAGATAGCCACTAAGAGCTATGTCTACATGCAGACATATGCATATAGAGACGCATAGAGGTATACTGAGGGTGCTTACACACTCAGTATACATCCTCATTCCCCACATAAATACTCACAATTTGGCAAATAAGCACAAGACACATGTACATGGACACACACCTACACGTGCACACCAAAATGCAATGCCTGTAGTCTGAGCATGCATAATTAAGGTGTACCTTGTTTGGAGAGGGTGCATGTCGCCTCTCGATGTGCACACCACATCCCCAGAAAGAAGCTTTGAATAATGAAAAGTGTCACCTATGCAAAATGCAAGAGATGAGTTTGCCTGCCTGTGAATGTGCTTTGTGCATGATTTTGTGTGTGCATACTTGGGTGGATGTGTGGTTGTCATGTGCAGAAAATGTAAGGGTGTGTGTGTGCGTGTGTACACATCTACATGTGTGCAGATCTACAGACGGACAGAGGTGTCTCTAAAGGTGTGTCTGTCTATGATGATGGAGAGGGAGGGCTGTCTTTGTCATTTAACATAGTGCTACTAGGACCCTGAGCCATATGTGAGTGCATGGAGCTGACAGCTGAGGCCCAATCTTTGCACGTCCACCTTCCCACATGCTCAGCACCAACCCCCAAAGCATCCCTCCCTTTCCCCGCCTATCCCTGTCTGACTGACAGCTCTTGTTGTCCTGTGAAGCTGAGGCACAAACACAGACATGGTCTAAGACGCCTGTCGGGAGCCATGTCTTCATCACAGTCTTTGTGCTGATGATGAGCCCTGAACAGGATAGAATAGAGGAGGCTGTCAGCCCTTGCATCTCACATGTCTATATCACTTTCAGTGGTACTGTTACTTAAACATTAAAATAGCAGAAATAATTGCCCTTTTATGACCTTGCTTTAAACCTATTTTAATATTTTATTCATTATTCATTTAACATAATATATAAGACATAATGAGAAGGATTAAATACCATTGCTGTCAACAGTGTTAAATGTCCTGTGCATTGGTCATGTGAAATTAATATCAGACATTGATATTAACTCAAAATTACAACATATCCTAAGAAATTGTAACTTAAGTATGAAGCAGGATGAAAAACCTTGAACACCACGTGATTCCACTCTTGAACTAGCACATTAGAATGGGCAGCTGTAAAAGATAAAAAACAAAAATCATTTGATGGAGAAACGTATCCAGTTGATCGTTTTCTGTTGTTGTTTGTTTGTTTGTTTGTTTGTTTACCAAGCTGCTTTGAAATGTTTTTATCTTTTGACCAGCAAAAAAACATTTTTGGTAAAAAAACAAACAAAACAAACAAAAAAACCCCTAATCTAAATAAAGTTCTAAACTAGATTTTTGGAAAATGAACTTTTTGTTGGTTGGTCAAATACCAAGTAGTTTATTTAACTATATTTTAATTGAAGTATAGATGTAAACCTCATGGTGATAAGTGAACAAGTCTCCTGGTGCAAAAGCAGATTGAGGAAACAAGACTGTTCAGTAGAGTAGGTCTATACATGACAGGAACACACAAAACGAGAAATGATATAGAGTAGGGAAAAATAAAGCAATATAAGAAGATGGATTGTGCCCTTAGTGCTCAGACATTGAAGTTAGTCCATGAATTAATAAAGTGGAAAAGTAGCTAATCATGTTCAGGAGCTGGTTCCAACTCGAGTAAGTGGGCTGAGCAGAGAATCAGGTAGTGAACTTGGTGTGCATCATACTGCAGAGGTCATCCTGTCAATCTACTAACATCACAGGCTTATCTGTTTCCTTATCTTTGATACAAAGCTTGGAGTGGCTCTTCTAAAAATTTGTCTAAATAGGATACCTTTTTTTAGATGTTATAAAAAAGGTTTGGGTTTTGGCATTATTTGTTTTTGCACCGTAAAGAATACAGAATTATATTTCATACTTGCACATACAAACTGAAGCGAGGTTAGAAGCTAAAAGCTTTTATAAGAGACTTTCCAAATCTCAAGAAAATCAAGCATTTTCATTACTTTAATTGAGGGGAAAAAAAACAAAACTACATTTGTATGTACATATATGGAGATCTTAACTTTGGGATCAGAGGACATTTAAGTTTATGTTGGATGTGTTTCAGCCTATAATTAAATAATTAATCTGCAATACTAATATTTGTGAAACTGTAGTATACATTAGTCTTTAGTCATTTAACGTCAAAAACTAAAGCAAAATGAACTGCATAGTTATTTTAACAGTTCCTTAATACATGACAAGAACGCAAGACTAACTGTACACACGTGCTGAGTTCACAGCCATTTCATTCCACACAGTGTTAGCAATAATGTTTCCATTTTTATCAAGTAAAAGTGTCCTGTTGTTACTTGTCTAATTCTGACTTGTCTATGCTGTTTATTGATAAGTGAAACACAGAGTAATGGAAAAAACAAACACAAACAAACACATTTCTGCAGTCTAGTTGAACAATTTAAGCCTGAGGCCTCTTCATCTTTGTGACTTAATTTTGATTTTGCAGAATAGTATGGTGATAACCTGGGGCTGTTTACACCTCTCTAATGTGAACAATTTACTCTTGGGTAAAGGGGGGAGAATGAGAGAAGCATGCTTCTAACTGCCCAAAGCAGCTTTCTAATGAAAATGGAGAATAAATGTTTCTTTTCCTTAGCTGTGCCACAAGGGAGGTTGATTGTAATTATTCTTAAGAGCAAACAGGGAAGTTGAAGCAAGCTAATGATGAAGTGCCCTCACTTCCTTGCCATTTAATAATGATTTTGACCTGGGTTATAAACATTTGTTGCCCAAACATATTCTCAAATAGATTAGGAAAAAGTAATATATGTGGTCAGGTATAAAACCTTGATGTTTCCTGGTTTAACTATGTACAGTGCCACCCCCACTCACCCACTGACAACAGCTCCTGTGCCTTAAAATCCCATCCTGTAGGCATGGACGAGACATAATATCTAATTAAGTTTCAGAGCTGCATTTTCATTTGTTAATCACTTAAGTGCTTCGAGGATAACCTGATATCCAAAGGTCTGGTCCCAGTAGCCCAAAATGTCAAAATGCAATTATATGCATGATTAGCCTGACCTGTTTCTATAGCACCCTCCCTCCCTGCCTCTCGCTGCTGGAGAAGCTGACAACTGCTGGCATGTTTATTTTGATGAGATTAGGTGTGCAGGAGGCCCCCGCTGTGTGCAGCAGGCATGGCACCCCCATCTGGACACTGGCGGAACTAACAACAAACCATCACCTCTAAGTGAAGGGGAGAAATGACTTGAGAAAGACACAGAGAGACAGGAGGAGAGATTGCTTGCTCAGGTGGGGAACATAATCTTTCAATCTCTATGTAGCCTTGGGAACATTGGGGAAAAAATTAAACAAATGGAAAATAAATAAATAAAAATAAAACAATTTATGCTTCTTAAAGGATAATATGATCCAAATTATTAATCAGATCATCCTGATCCTGGAAGTTGGGGGCTTTACTTTGCGGTGCTTAGCAGAGCAGCAATCCTCTTTAATCTGATTGTGTTGAGATAAGACGGCTTTAGCCTCGCCATTGTGCTGCTCTGATTAAAGGGGGCAGGAGGCACACGGCTCTCCATGGTGGTCACAGAGACAGGTGAAATGCACGGATTCTAATACACGTTCAAATTCACTGAAATACACTCATAGACATGCACATACTAGAGTACATATTCTGACATTAGTGCACATAATTATTTTAATTACATCATGGATGTTCTTTTCTTTATGTCATCTTTAATCATCAGTTCACACAGATGTGTAATGGAGGACAGAAATTGCCATTTTCACTGTTCTGTCTTGCATAATGTGTAATCCAAAACTGTATTTTGTCTTGGACACCAGCTGTAATTGAATTATGCTTTCACACACACTCAAGAAGCATAATCAGCAGCAAACATACACACACTCGTTCATGTGCAGTGTCAAACTTTCACCACGTGTCTTGCACGGTTCCTATGAAGTTGGCCTGCTTAGCTTAATTGGGTGTCGATTTGAGTTTGAAGCTAATAGATTTGAAAAGGAATTTCTGAGGAAGTGTGCATTTTGACAAAGGCTACATTGGATGTATAGACCCCATGTGTCTCTGGAGAGTGCTGTAAGGTCCCTGGATAGCCCATTAGAGAGTGTGCCCCTTCACGAACACAGCCCCACCTCCAGTTACTGCTCCCTGTACAGAGGGATACCACAGCAGCCAGACGCAAAACAGAATATTTATGTTACACTATCATGCGCGTGCAATCCTTCAGTCTAATTAAACATACAGATGCACACAAGCTCCAGCACTAATGCACCACACTCTTACTTCAGCTTCTGATACATTATCGCACACATATGAAAACGTCTGAGCAGCCCTGATGAATGATTGAAATTGAGGAATAAAGAGGAACAAGCTTAGTAATATTAAACATCAAAAATAGCTGCACCAAGTGAACTTCTGAATTATATTGCATCACCTATATGAAATAGTACACAGAATGTTGAAATACAGAGGAAATCACCCCATGGTTTCATCTGGGTTTGTCTTCCGTAAACTTTGTCTTTGGTGTCTGAGGCCAAAACCAGCATGGAAAGACTTGGGCGCACCATTGTAAGTGGTCTCTCCAACATGAAACACTGTGAAAGATGTCAAAGCACCAACGGGAATATTACTGTACCACATAAGCAAAAAAGAGGGAAAAAAACAGACTGACCTATGACCTGGATCATTTCCACCTTGGCACCACCTGGAAAAGCAATGAGTTAATGTTAACCACTATTTATGCAGTTTAGGTTTAAACAGTTCTGCTGTCACTCAACTCCAACATACCTCAGTGGAGATTTTTTTTTCTATCATATTACACAAATTTAGCTGTTTAGGATGTTTGATTGGAGGTTTGATGTGTTAGCATTTCATATGAAGAAAATGACAGTTGTGTGTTTTGTAGTCAACCATAAAGTGTTTATTAACTACTGTACATAAAAATTACTAGTCTATTAAGTAAACATTTAATAAGAATGTAACATTTTAACTAAAACTGGTGAAATTACTTGTCTATTGACTAGCTGATTAGAAGCTATTTTACCTCAAAATGTTAATGTGGTATAGCTGTTAGATATACATGAAAAATAGATGCTAAAATTTATAATTTTTTTTTACTGTATGGTGTCCATACCGTAACTTTCTAAGCATTGGTCAGGACTTTATTTTTTATGTAAAAATAAAGTTCGGCACCTGAAAGTGATTAAAGTCAAATTAATCATCATGCAATCTCCCACCCTCATTTGTGTTGACTTAGTTTGCTCACAGGCTGTTGGCAGTGCCAGCAGTTTGAGGAACTGTGGGCTGTGCGGCTGCGAGTGTGACCTCATGTTCCATTCTGTTTCTATACTGCTGTGCCTCAGCTCTCTGTTCTCCTGGGCTGACACTTCACTGCAGCTCCAACAACTGCTGTGGGACACTGAACATCTGTAAGGCACTGTTCCTACTCACTCAGCTGCCTCTGAACTGGGCACACACTCTCTTAGCTATTGCTACTTTGTGTGTGTATTTGCAGCACAGCTTGTGTAGTTGTGTACCACATACTTTGATTCTGGTCAGACTGCCTTTGGTGCAAGTTGTGAGCCGCTATGTCTGCACTTATACAGCGTGTCATTGCAGCAAGTACTTTTTATGTGTTGCGGGATTGCAAGGGTCAACAAATTTGCAAAGTCAACTACAGCGAGATTTCAGTTTATAGAATGTGCTCACATACATGTTTTACTGACACTACTGTGTTGCCTTCAATTGCCCTCATATTTTCCCAGTCTTATCAGGGCCAACCCACCCTGACATTAAATTACTAGATTGTTGCCACTGTTCTCATTCAGTCATGTGACTCAACAGTTCTTTTTCTTTTTGTTGTGTGTGTGAGAGGAAAAAAATGTGAAAACCTTTGTAGTGAATTCAGTAGAAAAAATGTTTTATTAAATGTCTTGTGTTTATTGACTTCTCTTTCATGTCAGTTCTTTTGTTCTGCCTTTGTAGTGGCAAAAGATCTCTGTGCATCATCATTTGTGAGCAATCTTAGATGTCAGAAATGTCCTTTTGATGTGGAGTTCAGACCTCATATCAGGCACCACCTGTGCAGCTCTTATAGTGTACAGTACATGATGATGCTGGAGTGTGAATAGCTGTAGCATGTGCTGTACTTTAGATCTTTGTGTGTGTGTGTGTGTGTGTGTATGTGCGCGCGTGCCAACCCCAGGAGGGGCGTTAAAACATTGGTGTTGTTGTTCTTTTACCTTACCTAATTACTCTGGTAATGTGACAGTCTGATGATCATTGGCAGTGTGTGTCTCTGCCTTTAATCCTAGTGATGCCACACAGAAGTTCAGCAAACACACAGTTTGTGACACATTAACATAGAAGCACACATGTTCACAAAAAGGTTTTTAAGACTGCCTGAGTCTTAACACTGTGCTCTTACACTGTGTGTCATCATACATTGAGCAGATGACCTCAGTGCTAGTGAATGATGAGAGAGGATGGCATGCATGTGCGCAAAGAATAGAGTGATCGTGGCAGTGAAGCTCACTGTTCACATATACAAGTCTGAGTGAAGTCTTCAGTGTTAAGTCATACGTCTGAGCAAAATCTCAAGCTGCATAAATTTCTACCAAATTAAAATTTACCTTTTTATTTAGCTGTAAACTTATTCCTCATATATATATCAGATGTAGGAGATGTTCAGATGTCGCTTTTGCATTCATTCATGCAGTACTCCCTATGTAACACAGTTGTCATTTTCAAATATAAAATGGGATAATTTTAGGGTAGTTAGCCAAAACTGCACATGCTGTGAATAGATACTATTTTTGTTACATTGTGGGATTTTTGAGGTAGTTTATAGTAGATAACAGTGTACTATGCAGTTTGGTAAATTCAAAGTTATTTCAATCAAGCTTTTCAGTTTGTATTAATGTTTTTAGCCTTTCCCTTTGACCAAGTCAAAGGGGAAGGCTGCTCTTTCTATTGTTTATGAATGAAATCTTCATGTGTTGGCCAAAAAAATTAGGACAACTAAAATCAATTGTACTGTTCAAGTGCTCCATCTAGCCATCTGGGACAGAATATGGAACAGAGATGCAGGGCTTTTTGTGTGTGTTATACACAGTGGCGGCTACCACATTCACACTCACATTCATATCTACATTTTTTAATGTCGAAAACTGGAGACACAACATTGACAAATTAAAACCTGTGAGGTTACATATCACCGCTGCTCTGTTTTGTTCATAATTCTGACTGAAATTTATGGGCAAAACTCTGCATAACTGCCTAACTGAACCTAAAAATAAATGAAAACAATATTTTACATGTAGTAGTTATTTTCATAAAGTTTGTCATTTTGTAGTAGTCACTATGATAAATGATAAATATTTCAAACTCATGAGAGCTTCCATCCATCTTTCTGCAACATTTGACAAGTTTGTCACAGATGAGTTTGTAAGGATTTTTTTTTATAAATGTATATCTAGGTCAGCCTTTCATCTGCCTTCCCCCTTCAGTGACATCTAAAAAGAGGCAAGGCGACAGCTTTTCCCTCACTTATTAATGCTTGTTAACTAATTACTTTTAATTATCTTAGAAAATCCCAGAATCATAAGAATACTCATATATTTATAACATGTTTACACCACCATGTTTACTCAAATGCAAACAAGCCCTGCAAATAAAGTATGCCTTAACATTTTAAATGAGGCTGGTTTGTTTGTGTTGAATATGTACAAATGATCTTTTAAACATGCCATTGGTAGAACTTCTGTAAAGTCACTCCAGAAAGCAACCAGAAGCTACTTGGGGACATTTCCTCGAGTGCTACTAATGAACAGAGGAAAGGAGACAACAAACATGTTTTCTTCTTTAGTTCCCTCTGGCTTTGGGTCTGTTTGATATAAGATGCATGCCAAGACCTCTTGTGATTTGTAGTGTAGAGGGGAGACTATAAAAAGAGCAGCTATATGAGATGTGTCCTTAATATTCATGAAAGAGTAACACCAACTATGTGACACAGCTCTTACCTGAATGTGGACATGAAGGGGCAACCAAACCAAAACCATCTTACGTATTGATCCGTTAATGTCTTTAGCACCCTTTCTTCACTCCTCACCTTGTGTCATCTCTATCAAAGCAATGTTTCATTGGGCTTGCTGTCTTGAGTATATATACTGTTTTAGGGCTTTTGTTGAGGCTTGCTCGATAGATTTTTGGTAGTGCAAAGGTCTCCCAGACACACAGTCTCCTCTACTGTCAATCAGCCTTCCCGATCCTCTTTATTGCCACCTCCTCTACTACAGGGAAAAGGTCCTGCTGATTAGAACAGGCCTCTTGCAGAGTGCCATCCATCTTCATCTAACATACTGGTTGTCCCTTCTGATTACTCTCTCACCCACACACACAGTCACACATGCACACATATACAAGTAGCACACACAATATCTGAACGGTTCACATTGATTGAATCAGGATTAATTAGCTATGAGGTAAACATTGGCTGCAAACAAGGCTGTATGTCAGGAGAGTTGACATTTCGTCGACATGAGAGAAAGAGGGAATCGGGGTGTGTATGCTGGGGGGCATTATTGCTGCTGTTTGAAGAATTACACAGAGTCTACTCCTTCTCCACTATCAGAGAGAGGGTCTTACTGAGGCCTGTTTGGTTGTAAAAGCAAGCTGACAGCTTTGTTAACAAGTCCGAGCAGATGAGAGGGATTATTTTATTCCATGGCATGAGGATGGTATTGAGCAGACAGCCCTCAGTTAGCTTTGGATTTGTTGGCTTTCAGTGACTTCACTTGTGATTTTTCATAAATTTGCCTGGTACAGAGTACTAGGCAGTGCTGTCAGTCATCACTCGACTAGACATGTTATCTTTCATGAGATGCATTGTCAGGTAGGACTGCTACAAATGACATTTTGAAACGTGTAAATGACATTGTAAAGTTAGATGTGACAGTGTAAGTAAAACTACTGAAATTTTTGAATGAAGATGTTTTTTTTTAGTTTGTGGGAAAATGTTATAAGATGAAAACCCTTAATTAAAATTCTGAGTAAAAACAAACTTGTTTGTAGTTTGAGTTGTCCTGTCAACAATATTACAGACATCTTGTGACATCTTATGGTGCAGCAGCATGATACATACCTACTAGGAAAAATTGACAGAAGGGTTGAGAAGCAGCAACATATGCAACTCTCTTAATATATCATTGACCTATAACCCCTCTAGCTGTGAGGCGAGAGTACTAGAACTAGGTACCGACTTCTTTTCTAGCACTAAAAAAAATTGCTTAAATACTAAATAATAGTATGATAATATAAAAAAATGCCTTGTAATTTGGTAACTGATTTCATCATCTAAGCTAGACAGTGTGAGCATTTAACTTGCATATGTGACCCAAAGCATAGAGCATGCATATGTAAATAAGAAGAGAGTGAGTGAGATTAGGCAACCTGAAAATATAGTTGTGGTGTTAATGGTGCAGTCTCTCCTTCATCTGTTTCTGTGTTTGGATGAGGGTGGGGCTTTTCTCCTCCACACAGGAAGCTCAAATCACTTGAGACATTATTGGAGTTGATAACATCTGTACTTGTTTATGTACATGCAATAGAAGATTTACAAGTAAAATGCCACAAAGGAGTGATTTATTAAAACACCCATTAAACAAGAATAAACCTATATGGTACGGTACAGTGTATCGTCTCCCATCCACTCTCAATACGTGTTAACCAGAAAGAGAAGAAAGAAAGCTTGTTGGCTAATTGCTGTAAACACTCTATAACAAAAAAAGACTACATGCACTCTGTTGTTTGAGGTATCTTTCCACGTCTTAAAATTGAGCAACTTCTGGTGAACTCTGTCTGAGTCAGCAACTCCCACACTCCAAAACAAGCCTGCTGCCAGTAGTAGGCTACTGGCCCAACAGTGAGTCACATCAACAGAGAAAGAAAGGCAAAGGATCAGTGAGGAATTCTTTTAAACTTTACCAAATGCTTAATGCCAGGGTCATTATTTATTTTAAGTAGATTTTATATTTAATTCAAGGGAGATTTTCAGTCTGTGCTGTGACTTGCTGTTGTAGGAATGACTTAATGCATTTTCACTTGTTTATGAGGCACGCCTATAGCTAAAATATAAATCAGTCTAATCTAACAAACTAACAGTAAATCCTCCTTCACAATAGTAGTGATGATGATGATGATGTTTGGAACTCTGTTGGAGGTACTGATTCAACTCTGGAAGATACTATTGTTAAATTGTATTGCATTTTACAGAGATAAGCTGCTCAGCCTTGCTTAATTCATACAGACTTGTTTAAATTAACAAAATAAACTGATGTTAATATGACATAATAACATTCAGCAGTATCAAACACTGCAGCCTGCGAAATGATCACAAAGGTGAATCAGAGTATATATAAGTTTTGGTAAACACATTGAAATTTTGTTTATAAAACTGCTTTGAGTGGAAAAAAGCCAAGGTGCTGAATCGAAATGTAAGAAGACTAACCACAAGTTAAACCACATTGTGGTAAACTGTTTTGCATTGTTATGTTTTGAAACTGCTTTCAGTCTTCAAAATATCTAGGAGCTGAAAAATAAAACAGTTTTATAGCCTAATGTGTTTTTGTTATAATGGATTTTTCATTTCATTTCATAGAAGGTTTCAGGTTCATAGAAGTCAAGATATCAGATATTAGATGTGTAAAATTTGTCAGTGCAGCCCAACTTTACTTTAAATTGGGTGTAATCCCTTTTTAAATGTATATTTTGAATTAGTTTTAATTACTCTGTAGAGCTGTCTTTTCACTTTTACATGAAAGAGTGTTTTTCTTTTGAACATTGGCAATAAAAGCCAAATTAAATAGACTGTGATTCAGTGTTGTAAAAGTTGCTGGTTGAAAGTTCCAAAACAAAAAAAACACTCTTAATAGGCAATGCGTATAGGCTGTTTGTGTGTCAGTGTAGACAAGTCTATTATAGTAGTTTAGAGTGTTACAATCACATGTAAGTGACTACTGTAGATGAAGTAATAAACAGG
>OMLM01005229.1:32742-45322 GCA_900302695.1 Helostoma temminkii | reverse complement strand
ACAGGTATCTACTGTATTCTTAAAATCTTTACATTACTGAATGTTGTACCCTGCACTTTTGAAGGTAATTGTCCAAACACTGAACACAAAACAAAGCATTGTTTTCCCTCAGTTTTACAGGTGTCCTTGCTCTGTCTAAGAATTAGGATTAAAAGAGACCACTTTTCTTACTATGATAAAATAATGATGATAAAATATATTTGTTAACTGAACATGCAACATGAGGTTAAAAAAGCATTTTGCTAATACATTTCAATTTTACATATTCTGAGATCTTTCTGTGCCTGTGCTTGACATTTTTCTTTATAGCAGAACATGCTTCTAGGATGTGTGGGAAACGTGCTAACACAATAGAGCACCAAGCTAATTATGTTGCTGTCAATTATTCATTGGTGACTCAGGTTCGCAAGCTTGCAGACACATACAGTTTCCTCTTTACCCAGTGTGTCTTAAAGGCTCGCTCACAGGGACCACAGAAGAAGTTATACGCATCAATATTTCATAGTTAATTATGACAGCAAAGCCACTGATTTTAATATTCCTGGAGAGACATTTGTGGTGGGTTTCAGCAGCACATTGTTGTTTGTGACACACAGGCTGGATGAATACTGGATGAATTAATACATATGGAGGATATGGATGGTGAAATCCCTCCTGCCAAACCACCATTGTGCATTAATGTGGGCACACCTACACAATTAGACCCACCCATTTCAGGGAAATTAGTTCATAACCTACCTTAGACTTCCATAATATTCTCCTTCACATCAAGACTTGATCTTGACTGAAAGATCTTTGCACTGCAGATATGTGTATTTATATATTATTATTAATATATTTCTTACACAGCGAAAAACACAAACAGTAGAACTTCTGTGCCTAATAAAGCAGAATCATAATCTTCCATGAGCATTGTCTTTTACTGTGTGTTTTAAGTAAGCAAATCACTTTGAGAAGGAAAGCAACGCATATGAATTTGACTGTGTTGTCTTTTTGTATGGGTTGCCTTCTACCTGACTACACCATCACCCCCAAGAGCAAAGCTGGGTATTGGAGTGGGTAATGTTAGTTTAGTCCTGCCTCTGGGACTAATCACGTAATGAGGGCATTAGAAGAGTGTTAGGGTCATAGTGATTTGTATAAGTGTGCATGTGTGAGTGTTTGGTGCAGGTGGTATCCCTTAAGACACAGGGGGACCCCAGGGAGTTATTCAGAGGACCAGAAGAGGCTCGAGGGCCTAAGTTGTGCCCAGTCAAAAGCTGCTTGGATGGTGATGGATACCTTGCCCCAGGGAGAATGGCCACAAGGGCACATATCCGTAAACACACACAGACACACACACAAATAATCCACAAGCAGAGCAAGATCCAGACTCCAGACACAGAGGAGACAAAGCGCACAGCGAAGTGGAAATGAGATGTTTAGCTTGATGATGCGTGACATCTGTAATGCATTCTAATTCTCCCCTTTGGAGCACTAGTCTTTAAGAATGATTGATGATGTTGTTTCATCGTCTCAGTAAACACAGCTTAATAAATGAAGACCATGTCTGATCATCCATGAATGGAAACACCACTTCAAAGATTCAAACTGAATTCAATATTGTCCTAAAACTATAATAGTATCATGTCGATTTCACTCATTTGTCTTTTGTGGGAATGCAAGAGCCATGCCTTTCCCCATGTTTTGTGTAACATAAATTTAACTGATTTTTCATTAATACCCTCCAAGGAAAATTGAATGCTGTTTTCTTGCAAGTCTGTGAGATATGTTAGTGTGTGTGTCTCTCAGATGTGTATGATTGACTGCCAGAAGGTTGGTTGACAGTAAAACTACATGTTTGACTGTGCAGTTAACGGTGCAGAGAGTAGTAATTTCACAATCATCACATTACACATTGTAGGCAGCATTATTACAGATGTGGTGTGGCCAACTCTGCTATTATCATTACCCCAGAGCAGCTGCCCTGAACATAAGTCTACCATTAACATTAAATGTTAATCACCCATGTTACCAGCCAGCCAGCCAGCCAGCTTGTTGTCTAGCCGGGCTGCAGTATTGTATTCCAAGGTATTCTACATATATTGGACATCTACCATGTAACTGACTAATACATTTTATATCAGTAAGACGCTGATATTTGGAAAAAGAAAAACATACAGACTGCATGGAGCTGACACTGCATGTTTATGTGTGTCTTGTGGAAAACATTTGCATTTTGGGTTTGTGAAGCAGCTTGCGTATTCACAGCAAGCAAGATTCTTGGCACAACTTCAGGAGCACTTTTGTATGCCAAATTCATCACATACAATGTATAACTCGCCTCTGTAAATTCCCTTTTCTGTATTGATCTGTTGTATTGCACGATGCTTTATTCAAGCAATGGATTCTCAAAGTATGGATGGTTACTATGTCTGCAGTACAGTAGCTGTGTGTTAGTACTTCGAGACATGAGTTGACATGCATACCGCTACAGTAAGCTACTGTAATCCTCTGGAGAGAAGGGCACTGAATACACAACACCACAGACCTAGCAGTCAATGACATCAGAGGGTTTTGTGAGGTTCGTCTAGGGACCATCACCTCATGGGACTGAGATTAGAGTTAGGGTGTATCATCATCCACAGTAGAGCTGTATTTTCTCCATACACCATATTTGGCATAAGAAATGTTTTGGCCATCAGATGATTTCCCACAAAAAAAAAAAGACTTAAGTATGGCTTAAACATATGTGTTAAATAAAATACACATGCACAATACATAGCATAATGGACATTTTTAACAACAGCAATATCCTTTTCTTTTGAATCTTTCAAAATATAAATTATTATATACTATATCATATACTGTGTCTTCAATCAGATTTTCTTTTCCTTGTATACAAAGACCTGATGTAGAGATGTTTTAAAACTGTATCTCGATACTTTTAGGATTTAGACAATGATAAGATTTGCAAGCTCAAAATGTGCTTATAAAAGTACTACATTGTATTTTTTCTGTCTTACTAATAGGTTATTAATTGCTATCTAGAGACACACTAGATAGTATTGCTGTCTCTGGAGAGGCTAATGCTAGTATTAAAACTGTAAGTTGAGAGGCAGGTGGACTCTCTGCTCACAGCATTTTTTAAACTTCAGGCATGTTGGTTTAGCCACAAGCAGATCATGGCACTGCATGCAATCGATGCACATGCACAACTGCGTGACAGCATGTCACTGCCATTTTTTTTTTTTTTATTTATTAATTTTTTTTTGGTAGTGAGTGACCTACTCGATAATTTCAGCTGGCACATTGTTAAAACAACAATGAAGAAATCACTGCTGTTGCTGTAAGTATAGAAGGGATGTGTTTTGTGTAAACACACATAAAATCACCAAAAGTAAACCAGTTCTACCAAATATGTGATCACTATACTACTGTGGTCAATTACCAATTACAAACAAAAATTGTCAAAATAATCTTTTATGTAATAGCAAAGGAGGGCAGTTACAGTTCTGTGGTCCTTAGTCATGGATATTCTAAGAAAAAGGCATGACTACACGGCTTTATATAATGCAACGCATTGTAGACTTCTGGTGCATTGAAGGTCTTTTTTCCTATCTACCAAACCAGCTTCTCAACAACTGGTAGATTAATTACAATAACACACTGGTGATTCAGGTTTAGCCAAGCTCTGTTCACATGAGTCACATTCCCATTATTTGTCTTTGACATGACATCTCACTGAACAGCTGCTATAACCATGTCATCTTTATCTGTGGGCTGGCTTTTATATGTAACATATGCTAAATTTGTACTTGTCTTAAAAAAAAGACACTGCATAGTTTTGCTATTTTCATTATCTTACTGTTATTACATGACATCCTCTGTCATACACAATCCTTTTGTGGTTACACAGACATTAATCAAAAAAATGTGAAATCATGTTTAGTAATTGTGAAAATGATGAGCAGCGTCTATTGGGTCTTGACAGAATTAATGTTACAACAGCAATTGCTATGTTTATGTCTCGTAATAGGTAGATGTACCTGCCTGCTAGAGCTACTGACAGATACATGAGCATGCAAACACAAGATGAAAACAGCGTTAATATATTTGACCAAAAAGGGCAAAGGAAACCTGTAACAAATAATGTCATAAAAGAAACAGGTAATTTTTGTGGTGTACAAAACTGACACTGTTTAAAAAGCCAGTACTTTTCAGCCGCTGGGACATTCTTCACTACATGGTTTACAGACTAACAAATTAATGGAATAGAGAATGACAATGTGACTACACAGGCTTGTGTCAGTTTCTTGGCCCAAAGCCCAAAATGAAGAAACCAAGGAAAATGCGTGACATGAAAGTTCAGGTTTTCGTAGAACAGTGGGTAGCTTATTAAATCCCCTTTGATCCAACTGTCTTTGATATCTGTGCACTCATAAAGAATTCACTTTCAGTAGTAAATATAGGTAGTTCAGAGAGACATCATGACACACACCCCTCATTCCCTTACAGTTTCTTTAAATTATACAAAACAGCCTAGGAAAATATGCAGGTTATAAGAAAAGTCTCCTAAAGGAAATGGAAATATTCAGTTTCTTGACTTAGTTACATTAGGGGATTTCCACCATATTAGGATACATATGTTATGTGATAAGTTTGAAGGTACACTTTTCAACTTTAGGTATGCTTTCACTTGAACATGCATCATCTTAAAAACTGTAGTATTACTATGTATGTAATATAATTATTCATTCTCCCCCTCTTTGTATCTGTGTGTACATTCACACACACATGCATTAGCAGGCAAACAATATCTAAATTGTGAAAAGTTAAACATAGATACTGTGACCATTTTGATGCTGCATCCACAAAAGTTTGTTGGTCAATCAATGTTAGAAACTTTGCTCTGTGTCTTTGTGTGCATATGTTCTTGTGTGGCTGAGTTGACAAATGTGGCTGGGATGAAAAGCCCTCTGCCTGTGACCCCATACCCCAGTTGCCACGGCACCTCTCTGTTTGTAATTGTCCCAGTTTTCTGGGGTGAAAATAATGAGCAGCATCTATCAGAGGCCTGCCATCCAGTCCTGTCCTGTCCCAGGCTATACTCTGACCTGGCAATGCAACCCTGCTGAGCCCACCTTGCCCAGGGGCCAGACCTGTTTGTTTGCTTTGCCCGAAGGATGACACTGTGCCGCATAGACGGAAAGGTCGTGACTGCCCCTGACCTAACCTCTCACCCCTCCTTCTGGTTAATGCCAAGATACTGGGGGTGAGATGACTAGATAACACACATTTACTTACTGTTGGATAAATGAGCATGCACTGAAGTATTCCAGCACACACAATAACTTGCATAGTCAAGCAAACTTTATCGTGCCATCATCCTGTGTTTCTATTTCTCACTCACGCATTTTTCACCACTTTGATGGATATAGGTTTTCTAGTCAACATTTGTTGGCTTTTGTCTGCAAAACCAACAACAAACAAGGTTTCACAACAAAGAGATACCTCTTCTTGATGTGTAAGTGAAAGTTTACTTAATTGGAGCTGTAATCTGCCGTGTTAGTGGAGAACGAAAGATTCAGCCCCCGCATCCTCATTAAAAAAAGTATAAACCTAGTTTTGAACCCTAAGTTAGAGAATTGATTAGAGAACTAACGCCTGTTGTGATATCCATTTCTTTCATTGTTCTCTGCTGGCTCAATACAGCAGGCATTTTCAGTGTGCATTCCAATTACCTTGGTGCAGATCAAGAAAGGTGCCAGATTAACTAGAGAAACCTTGCTAACACAAAGAGAATTCCTAACTTAACAAGATGTCATTTCTCATTGATAAGCCCTGTCAGAATTTTCATGGCTTCCCTTTCTGAATAATTAGGAGGTTTGGATTTGAATACATATACAGAGACTTCAGGAATTATTAGATACACTGTGCAATGCTCTGTTTAATATTTCACAAATTTCCCTTTTTCAGTCAAGCCCATGAATATTTGTAATGGGTTCTTTCAACTTCTTTTTTTCGAGTTATTGCTCACAAAAATTTGTGGTAGACAAAGTTTAAGTATATCCACTACATTATATTGCTCTAATGTACAATGTGTTGCAACTGCTAGAACTCTTCTTGACGTGCAAGTTAATAATTAGCTTAGTTCATACGTGGCCTTACTTAATTTGTGTGTCAACCTTTTCCTTTTCGTGGAACATTTTCACTAAACGTTTTATGCACTGTGCACCTCCTTTTTGACCCTGCTGTGGTAGTCAGTGGTGTATTTATTGTCCATTATGACTACTAGTCTTTGTAAGTGGAATTTAGACCCCTAATGGGCATCTGCAGAAGCAAAGATTCACCTTATTAGTGCCACTTACTTTCATGTTGTTCACTATAAACCCATCCAAACAGAAGATTTGGTCTCACATAGTGCCTTACTACATTTACTTGAATGTATCATTTTTGTGGAGCTCTGGGGGCATTTTAAGTGTCATCGTTTAGACTTCAGCAGCTTCACTTCAAATGAGGAAAGCCCTTATGATAATGGTCATCACCCTTCCCTGTATGGGTTATTGCATTACATCTTTTTCCCCTCAATTTAAGTTTTAGAATAGATTAGTTTCTGAGAATAATGTATTTTAGTAATGGGAAATCTTCAGAGGCCTGGCTGAAAATACACATTCACACATGGGCCCACACACATATACATCATGTTATTATCACACTCCAGGGGAAGTCTTATTAATCTTCAGAGTTTTTTGCCCTTCTTTCTCATTTGGAGGCGGCTCATGAACAATTTAGCTTCTGCCTGCTAATGGTGTTTCACAAGGCTCTGTGGGATATCTTTTATACATCAATAAGGGCAATTATCAGCTTAACTGAGAAAGCAGTGTCGCCAGCTCAGCCATGCCCTTCTCTGCTGTGCTGCACACTAGTGTACTGTCTTGACATATTTTACTAAAGCAATTCACAGATACTGTCATAATTAAGGGATTCATTCACAGCTTGGCCTACCCATTAAGAGCAAAGAAGAATAAATAGCTTACTACATTTTTTAACTTTAACATAACACATGGCATACAGCTATTTAGAGAATTTTGACAGTTGCGTTATAAGCAAATATATTGTTAATTTGATTATAGATATAAACTCAGTCTTTTGTTGTTGTCTTACATTTGTTCCCGTATACTGTAAATATATTAGATATTTATTCAATTCAGCAATTTATTATTGTTTTTTTTCTAATGATTTAATTTATTTAATGTTGTATTTATTTTCTGTTTCTATTGAATATAAATATATATGACTAACAAGTAGCACTTGGCACAAGAGGGCACCACAGTCACGCTTACCCCCTGGGAATACCACGCCACCCAATCTGGACTGTCCTACCCCCATGGCATTCCTTTGTTCAGATGGGGCAGCTGTGCACATCTGGCAGCATTAGAGGCTTAACCCTTGATGCTAATGCTAATATAGGATTGGACATGGAGCAGACATTGTGAGCCATAAGACCTCAAGGAGGGCAGGGTGTTGTTAGTGAGCTGATCCAGGCATAGATTAGTGGACAACTTGGCAAAGTTAGCTCACTGGAGAAATCCACCACTTCAGCTTCCAGCTTCAACTACATTAATTAGTTCAAGTCTGGGGGTTACTATGGTCCTTACTATTATTATAGTTAAATTCCCCTCAGGTCAGTGTTATTGTCATGGACTATCTACAATAATTCAGTTCAGAACTGGATATTGTTTCTTTTATTTTCTTTAGAAAGCATAGATTGGCTTTTTCCCTCTCTTTATGCAGACTCCTATAAAAAGTCTATGTGAAATAATCCGTGAGCATCACACAGTTTATATAAGGAGTGCCCTATGGCTTCTTTCCACTGAACCTTCACATATCTGCCACAATCTCTCTCTGTGTCAACCATTGCTTCATCCCTCTGCTCTGTTGTTTAGACCCCTTACTCATTGATCAGCTGTTCTCTGGTAAGACACCACCAGCTGGCCAGACAAACCTAAGGTAATATAGTGGCTGTTGAGCTAAGTTGCCCTCAGAGACCCACAAGTCTTTGTGCTTGGTTCCCACAGCAGCTTCAAACCTCTGTTTATGAACAAGAGGGATCAGACCGGGCCTTGTATTTATAACCACACCACCATGACCACCGCCACACCATTTCAGTAATCACCGCTGTGCACTGAGCTTGAGTGGAGCAGACTATTGGCGTGCTCCAGATGGGTACTGGCCAGCTTGGCCCCTCAGCCGAGCAGCTCTGAACTGAAATCATAGATGGGCTTTGCCTCTGCCAGCTCTCAACTGGCAAACCAGTTGTTCTGATCCAAGGAAGGAAAAAAATACCGAACATGATGATAATGTTTCAGCATAATCATCTGAATGGCCAGTTTTGCTTTTTTCTCTGTTGCGCCTTGTATGGTGATTTGCCAGTGCAAGGTTTCAAATTGCTGCACTAATGTTCTCACGTAGAGTGACTCTGTCATATATTCTGGCAGGATGTATGATTGTGTTTAGACTGTTGGATTTAAATGACTGACAGAAATGCTATTTATATTTTCAAACTAGGAAGATTAGAAGGCTTAGTGGTGCTGAGCTGATTTTATTTTTATCTCTTTCTATGTAGAACTACTGATCTCTTCCTTTGTATTTCTGGTTTTCTTTCTCTTTCCATAATCTCTTTATCCAAGCCTTAGTTGACTCAAATAGTTTGTCCCTAGACGTGTATTTTACAAGGTCTTGGAAGAACATCACATTTTTTCCTACTTAAACATATTTCTTTTCCTGTCTTGACCCCTAGAAAAATGCATTTGTTCGGTGGCTAAAGGTGGGGAAAAAGTGAGGAACTGTCTGACCACATAGCCTGTCACAACAGCCTGTCAGTGCTACATTTCTTCGCAGTGAGTGATCTAGTAGACACATCTGGCCAGGGCACATAAGCAAACACATGCCTTTAAGCTTCTATCTTCATGTTGAGGTCAGCTTCAGTGTACCTGAGGTGCAGGATAGTACACTCCATTGTGACAGTTTAAACGTAGCCAATGCTAAGGTTTAAGATGCGTTTAAATGGTTTTCTGTGGATTTCATGGGAAGAAGTCAATGTAGCTTTGGCTGTATAACAGTGCTATGAGTACGTAAAAGACAAACAGAGTTTGCAGATTAGCCATGGTAGTTAAATGGCTGTATAGCACTAGCCATTACTTTATTAGTACACTCCCAGCTCTGCAATAGGATACTTGCCCAGTTTGGCTGGTTAAAAAACTATGTTCTAGACTATGTGAAGAAGAAATACAGAGACAGTGAAAAAATAATGGGGTTGTTCCTTCCAGAGCAGCAGAGTTCACACTTATGTCACTGAATGGCTTCATTTCTTTAATTATACATGGATCAATAATGATCTCAACAGTATTATCAATACTTGTCCTTCCTTTTAGTTTGCATTTGTTAGACAGGAAATAAGACAGGAGTAGACAGGAAATAAAGAACCCATTCTCTGGAATTGACTGGCACTGTTCAAAACTTATTTCTAACTTTCTAGCTCTTTGTAGACACAGTTCACATTACCCTGGTCTGTCTGACAAGGTCTCAAGTTCTAAGTTCAGTCCATTGATTATTTTAAGTCTAATTTATTCTAATTCATAAAATTTTGTGCTATCACAAAGCTGACGAAGTTTACAGAAAACATCTGACCATTTATTGGAGAGCCCCTCTCCAGTAAATGTGTGATCACTGGGAAGTTATACCACTGACTGACTTCACATACCTCTGTCACGTACTAACCCTTATAACACAAAATTCATTTATATGAATATATAGGATAAAAAAGGGTAAGTATTTACAACCGTGTTTGCAAAGAACCCTCTATTCTTGTAGGCTGTAGATTTGAAAGTGCACTATCAGTGTATGTTTGGAGAAGACAAATGCATGTACATGATTGCAGCCCAAGGCCCAGTTGTCTTGTCATCTGTCAAGTGTGTGTGTGTGTGTGTGTGTGTGTAGGTATTGCAGAGCTTGTAGTGTCACCTTCTGTGTGCGTGTGTATGTGCATGCTCACTAGTGTATTTTACTGTAAGAGAATGAGATCAGGTTGCGCTAGGGATAATCCTCCAAAAGCCATTTTGTTGAGGCCTAAATCAGTGGATATTACCCTACCCGTAAGTGATTTTAATTGGTTGTCTCATATAACGCACACTTCTGCCTATCACTAATACCACACTGTAATTGGGTGAAGGCTGTCTCTGGCTGTTAAGTTCATGGGACAATAATGTTTTAGGTGGCACATTTACTGGCTATTGAAAGTGATCAGAGGATCAGACTCTTAAAGAGTTCACATTCATTGTCTGGCTTTGGTGCTGTTTTAAGCCTAGGGGGGTGAGGGTGTGGACAGTGTGTGTGTGTGTGTCCATGTGGATTTTAATAATGCATGCATGTGTGAATGTTTGTGAAGGGCTTGTCCATTGTTTAATTCAGTACTGTCTCGCTTGTTGGATTGGAGATAGCACATATTGTCCTCTTACTTCCCCTAATTGAAGACTTGGCTCTCCAGATGATTCCAGTTCTATCAGTTGCCATAGTGATGATGTTGGATTTGATAACCATGAATGGCTGTACTGCTGCCTCCTGCAGACTCCACTGACACAGTTTGGCCAGCCATCTGGGGTTGTAGTTGAGAAGCTAAAGGGGCTGTTGCATGCTGGTTGGCTGCTGGTATGTTCAACCTGTCACTTAGCTTGTCCATTATCATCTTATTGGTGGATTCCAATATACTCCAATTCACTCACACCCAAACCCTGGAAGACATGTTGTAGGCATGAGTAATTTGAGGATCCTTACCAAGAAGGTATTACATTTGGCAGTATGGGTGGGCATTCTGGCTAAAGAATAACACCAAAATGTTAAATTTTATTTAGAATCATGATCCGTGATATGAATTGAGATGTTTCTTCTCAATTTAAAAATGCACTGTAGAATACAGACATCTTAATTTATCCCAGAGGTGCAAACTTGAGGGTCTAAAAATACATTTTTCTAATCTGAAAACAAAGAAAATAAGTAGGAGATGGCACCTAGGCTTTATAGAAATACTTTAAGTCAGTGTTTGTGCCAAATATGCTGAGTATGCAGTAGAAAATAAAAACATCATAAACATGGCATCATTTACAACTTACTGACTTTTGTACATTAATTTTCCAAAAAACTGCTTGCTTTAAATACTTATGACTCTTATTTATAACTGAAAGTTGACCTGTTGTGAATTAAAATTTAACTGGGACATTCTGACCTTTGAAACTAACTTGAAATCACCTCAAGATATTTTTGATCTTGTGGTTCCCATTTTGTTGATCATTTTGCACAGATTGTCATCTTTTTTGTTAACGTGCAGCCTATTATAGCAACTGTCTGAATTATTTCTGTCTTAATCTTTGTTAATGAGAGTGTACATTGGTGCACAAATAATTTGTTACATTTACACTCTATAAATTTCAGATGAACTTCACAAAGATTGTTGAAATACATAAAAGCATGTGGAAAGCCTTCATATATTGCCTATATTTGTAAATTTGCATTAATATGGCCATTAACACAAGGTAGCTTCATCACTTCCTCCCCAACATACAGACATGCACACATACATCTTTTGTCATGATCTGACATCCTGGGACATTTGAAAGAGAGTCTTGGGACCTTTTAATCCCAAACTATCTATTGTTCTATTGGGTACACACCAACTAATCTTGCTGTGGTGTTATTGTTTGCATCACCCACATTTATGCATAAAGCTAATGTTTTCTTCATGACAAATGCACATTTAACATTTTGGAATGGTAAGTAAGTAGCTTGAACACATGACATACCACACAGTACATATGGTTAACAATCTGAAATTTTCAAATTGCATATGAAATGAAATCCCTCTTGCTAGTGTTTTTCACTGCTTCATCATTAGCTACCACATGAAACCCCTGGACTATTGTCATCAGTTACAGACAAGCATAAATTTCACTCTAATCCCCTTTAAGAGTTGCACACAGTTTATTTTTGCAAGGCCATTTGTCCCAGACAGTGTGCACTAACATGCCAGACTGTGTGTATGGTACATTGAAGTGCTTACACACAATTCCCCAGCCACCCACCCACAAAACCACTACTTCCAATTGCACAGGTGCATGTGTGCATGCCCTGACCTTGGGAGCAATGCAGAGCTTGTCTTTATGAGGCCTTGAGACATGGCATTTGTGGCATTTAACCCCCTCATCACTCTGTGACCCCCATTCACCCTCTCCCTCTGCTTTGTAGTTCAATTCTCATTCCCCCCTCCTATGTCTCTGACCCTCTCCTTCACATTATGCTCTTCCTGCATATTCATCCTTTAGCGTCTTCCTTGCTTCCTTATTAAATCTCCTTCTGTCACTGACTCCAGCTCTTTAACCTGGCAGGTAAACAACCATGGTCCAGGTGTGTGTCTGTGTGTTTGTGTGTCTATATCTGTGTCTGTGTGTGTCTGTGTGTGTGTGTGTGTGAATTTGCTCACATCTCATGAGGACATACTAAAAGCCAAAGACAATCATCCTACCTTTAGATTCAATCACATTATTGT
>OMLM01005229.1:1360-32722 GCA_900302695.1 Helostoma temminkii | reverse complement strand
TAAATCTCCTTCTGTCACTGACTCCAGCTCTTTAACCTGGCAGGTAAACAACCATGGTCCAGGTGTGTGTCTGTGTGTTTGTGTGTCTATATCTGTGTCTGTGTGTGTCTGTGTGTGTGTGTGTGTGTGTATGAGTGAATGCGCTCCTATACACTGGAGATAGCTTTGAGAGGGTAGGGAGATCTTGACAAGGTCAGTGAGCTTTGTAGCTCATAATTACCCAGCCTGGGTCTACAGTAGATATGTCATAGCAGCTGGACCATGCAAGCTTCACAGTATAGAAGGAGCTGTATATGAATTGTTAGCTGTACCCTGTGGGAACCTTTCTTCACACTGCTAAGTTTGTTTATCTCTTTGTTTCCAGTAAACAGAGTTGGGAACTGTGAACATCCACAGTACAATTTAGATCAAATCTGGCTATGTTTTCTCTTGTGTGCAAAGCAGAAACCTTTCCAAACAAAAGAACACTGTCCTAGCTCTCAAGAATAGCAATTACACTATCATTTTTTTAAAGCAGTTTTTAAAGCAGTTGCAAAACAGCTACAAATTGCAGTTACAAAACATGGTAAGGTTTAGGCACAAAAGCAACTGTGAAGGCCACCTCTTTATCTGCACAAAGCACAAATCAATAGACCTTTTATGTTGAGAAACACAGACATCTTTGGTTGGGTTTAGGTGCAAAGACATCTGATTAAGCTAGGCACAGTAACTAGATGATTACGCTTAGTAAAAAGATTGTGGCTTGAGTCAAAATAAGAACTTCCATATGTTACAGGATCTTGGTCTCCATGGCTACAATAATAAACATATGCTTAGTTTAAACACATATTTCACACTGGACTTGAACATTTTCAACTATACCCATGAATCCTCCTCCCTGAGCTTCAGTACTTTAAACACCTTTGTTTATCTACACTGAAGCTAAAGGTGCCCTAATGTTCATTTTACACAGGTAATGTGTAAAAACACACACATTGGATATACATTTTAAAACTGGTGAATAATTTGTGTGCTGCTTTTACTAGTCTTGCACATTTAAGAAATGTCTTGAACCCAACCAGAGCTGATGTGTGGAGTACAACATATGTATAAGTCATCACGAATTATGATCACAGGTTCAGTTTCATGCAGCAGCATTTCGGTAATGAAAAGCTGTAAGAGAAATGGAGAAACTCTAGGATCCTTATGTACATGTGTGTTTGACACTCGCGGTAAATACGTCCTAAGTAGCTAGTATAAAATGGGTTAGAAATGTGTATGCACACACCTTGACTTGCTGCTTCCTGGTTATGGATTACTACTAAAACAGTATTCACTCAATTGAGAATTGATTAAGATTTAGTAAACCACATGGCTTCTCATTAATATCAAATATTTTGTTGTTCTGCTTTCCCCCTCTGTTTTTATGGCAATTAATGTAGAGAAGATGAGATATTGGAGGGGTAAAAAATAAAACAATGCAAGGGGAGGGGAATATATAGTATTCTGGGAATGCAAACCCACCCTTCTCCTCCTACTCTTCTCTAAGGTTGATTCCCAGGAGGAAGTGTTTTTCCCTGTTGCAGGTTCCTCTGTGCTCCTTTCAGTGGACTTGTGTCCCCCTACTTCCTAGTTTAGCTCCATTTTCTGGGTTAAGCATTTTTACAGCACCTACCATTGTACTCATTGTCCCAATAAGCACTAATGATGACCTAGAGAAGGGCTTCAATTACAACTTTAGTTTGGACCAGACATTTTTAGCAGTCAGTAAGCAGCAATTAACAGACTTTAAACCAACACAAATGATTGTATTGAAAAACAAGTTATACTTATTTGTGGTTTCCCTTTTAAATTTGATTACATCTGACAAATGTACATCATTCAAGTATTAGTATTTGTTAGTCCAGGCAAAATTAAAGTGATGGTTTTCATTGTCAATTTCTGGTTTGAGAAAGACACGTTAGGTCACATTATAGACTGATATCACCACTTCCAGGCCTGCTGCTTTGTAGGCTGAATGATGATGGGCTACCTGGAGTGTTGCATTCACTGTTTGTGCTATTGTAGGAATTCATGAAGCCTTGCAGAATGTGCTTTTGTTGGGTTTTCTCTGTTTCTGGCAGGATCATTGGCTGCCATTTGAATAGGCTTGGGCTAGCAAGACAGCAGAGGTGGCAGCTCAGAAAAGAATGAACAGTAGTAGAGAAGTGAGAGAAAGACCCTTTGTTAATCTCTTTGAATCAGAGGCAAATAATAAAGTATAATTTAGTAGTTTACGGTAGTTTTGTATACTTGAGATTTTATGTCACAGTCCTGTAACTATAGCAGCACAAAAGGAAACAGCTTGAACAACTGACACGAAAAAGGTCTATGAACAGATCGGTAAAACAATAGAACTTTAACGACATGTGATACAAAGTCTCCTGACTTCTTCTGTGATTTCACAACATGCCAGTTCTCCATTTTTCAAAGGGAATACTCAAAATGGTATAACAGGATGAATCAAGACAAAGCTACAACATGACTCCTGTATCCACTATGCCACTTTGATAGACATAGCTGGTGTTTTGATCTTGTAACCATATCTTAAAAAAAAAAAAAAAAGGTTTCTTTCATTTTAGTGCTGCTGAGAGATCTGACCGACAGCTCTCATTAGAACTTCCTTTTGAGTAGCAGGTCACGGGAGTCACAGTATGTCAAATGGCTGTTTTTTTTGGTCATCTCTAAAACTATTTATGGAATAATATGAGGTGATACTGTAAATATAAAATCACACTTAACCTGCAACATCATATTTCTTGTCACACTTTTATTGATTCTCTTTACAAGGCTAGCCCAGCCTTGTACGTGTGGATTTATGTGACACACAAACATAGTCACTGCTTTATTCTTCAAAGTACTTACATCTGTATTTTTGTCAGTCAAGAGAGCAATGGATATATACCACATTTAAAAGGATTTCACTCTGCCAGTTTATGTTTATAATACCATACAAATGCACCACATGGTGTCACATTTTGATAAACAACCTGGCTCTTACACATATGTGAAATCTTTTTGTCACCATCTTCACCTCAATATACTCTTGCTGAAAAATGTGATAAGCCATAAAGTAGATTCTCTCCTTCGCAATCTCTATCGGGGATAGAGAGCCGAAGGCTGCATCCTGTTTTGGCAGCTGTAAATATGGAAGTGCCTCTTTTCTGCTCTTCTGGCACTTTGCCTTCTGGGGAAAGAAGCTAGGGGACAGGTGGGGACCGACTGGCCCATGCCAGCTGACCTGTCAGCTTTAGACCCTGTGTGTTTGAATAAAAGCAATGAGGTGAAAGGGGGGGAGTTATATGAGGGAATGATGGGGCAGAGTAGGATATGCATGTAGAGAGTGTGTGTATGTGTGAGAGAGACAGAGAGAGAGAGGAAAAGACATGGTGGAACCAAAGATGACAAGAGAGGGAGACAGAACAGGATGGTACTGCTGATGGAGATGGGATGTGACAGTTCTCCCTGGGATTGTGTGATTAATTGGGATCAGGTCACCTCTTCAGTGTCTGGACAGTAATGCTATGCAGTCTCATATGGCTATTTACATACAGTGAGCTCCTAGGGCTGCACACCCACACACACACATGCATGTGCTAGGGAAACAAAACACACACTCCTCTATATGGAATACTGTCATTATTTTTAGCTTAGATACTAGTCCAAGTTGTTGTAGTAGCAGCAGTGGAGCTTGTTGGTTTCCATGTTGTATTCAGATACAACTTTTTTTCTTGTTTTTCTTTTTCATATTTTCCTTGTGCTGGAACAAATATATGTACTTGACAAGAGCTCCTACTAAGAAAGCGGTTGTCGATGCTGAAGTTCCCGTGTTACCTTTTGCAAACTCTGTCTCAAAGCACCAGCCCCTCTTTCAGAAGAAGGGATAAGATAGCAACCCAATGGAAAGCGCAGATACTACGAAGACACAAGGTACTGAATAATTTATGGCCCAGCAAAATAGAGACACCCACTTGAAGTCCTGAGTAAGTAGAAGATATAGACAGTGGTGACATATCAAGCCACAATAAAGACACAGGGAACGGTGGAGAAAGCAGGGGGAAAACGTTCTGTGAATTTCCTGAGTTAAGAGTTTGTTTTGGTTTCCCTGCACTAGCTGCCTCTCTGTTTGAAAGTTGCATTGCTCTGTCTTGTTTACCAAGTCCTCTTGCTGCTTGCTCTGTCACACCGGGGATAGTACCCAGGTGAGCACTGCTACACACAAGGAAGAGAGAAGCCAGTGGCCCTTTGATTCCAGGCCGCTGGTTCCCTCAGATTAGCTATTCTCTCTATACCCTGACGAATCCACTGGCAGAGCAGCCAGTGGAACAGAGGTAGACACTTCCATCCCAATCGGATGGCAGAGCCATGATGCCTTTCTGGCTTTCTGGCTGATGGGCTGCCATGTTGGGTGCTGGCTGCTTGCAGGCTAGGTGGGTATGACATGTAAGACTTGGTCCCTGTTGGGCACATAGACAGACACCCCAGACGATTGTTGGAGCTTCCAGGCCCCACCAGTCTCTCCCCATTACACCTCAGCAGTACTGATGATGGCAGGTCACGGTGGAGAAGCTGTCCTCATGCCGCCCGTCACATCCCTGCCACTTTCATCCCTTTGCTCACTTCAAAAGTGACATCTGTCATCACTAAGAAGCTCGGAAGCGTCGTGTTCCTGCGATGTGCTGCTTTGATGGTGATTTGGCCCCAGGCATTTGTCATACATAACTTAGGTGGAGAACAATGTGAAATCAGACTTGGATTTTAAAGGAGAAAAAGAGTATAAGTACACTACGGGCGGGTAAAATCAAAATCACTCTAACCACTGGAGGGAGCGAATCAAAGTGCAGCATGAGTGGGTAGAAGTATCATCCGTTGCTCATATCACAGTCTTGTCAGTTTTCTTCTTGTTCACTTCGTTACTGTGTCCCCATCTGTGGAATGAAACAGCTGCAGATGGCTTCTGTTCAGCTTGGTGGTACAACTATGTGCCATTAGGAGGAACTACTTGGTTTTAGGCTTCTGCTTTGACACCACCGCAACTGCAACACACAACAAAATTACCAAAAAACAACACTGCTTGTCAACAAAGTTCAACAACGTACAACACTTTTAATGTGAAGGCTGTGCATCTGCATTAAATGATTGTGTTGGCTGGATGTTGAATGTGTATTGTAATGTGTATTTGTGTGCCAGACAGCATGGGTGGTTGTGTGTATGTGTGTGGCTTTTTGTAAAGTTGAGAAATAATGACCCTAACAATGCTTTTCACCACAGCTGTCAAAAACATGCCTCTCTAACTGACCTTGTTTTGGTGTCAGTGATACTTGACCCCATCTTTAACAATGTCTAGATGAACTTCTGTATTCCTCCTATCTGTCTGTGTAACCTTTAAACCCAACTTCTCTCACTGTTGCTCTCAACCTCTACCTCTTATTGTCTCTGTCTGTCTTTCTTTCTCTTGCTGTCTTTCTCTCCTTCCACTCTCCCTCTCTGTGGGGTTAACACAAAGTTCAGCCATTCCTCTTTCTCACCTCTGTGTGACTGACAGGCCTGTCTTCCAGATGGCTGCCAGATTGCCAAGCTTCTTGTCAGTTCATATTAAGCTTTGTTTGATTAATGCATAATTTAAGGGCTTGTTACGTTCTCTTCAACAAATATGTGTATCCAATTAGCGCTGTTAGGCTATGTGACATCACTGCCTAGCTATTTATTGTTTTTCTTTTCTTCCTTGTTTTATACTTGTTGCTTTAGTTAGAGTGAAAATCCCGATGCTCCACCTTACCTCATCTTTTCCTAATCTGTTAATGTAAACTGTCAGTGGAACCGACAGGGAACGGGATGATTAAAGCTGTTTACCTCTCACTTTTGGATATCCACAGACTAAATATTGTGTATGCACTTAGGTGTTGCTGTGTGGCGGTGTGTGCCAAACTGCAAGTAATTTGAACAAAACAAGGGTCAAACAAAATTATTTTGATGGATTTTTCTCAACTGGATGACTGGATGAGATTTAGTCTAGCCTATTCTTGATACAACTTGACAAAATTACATTGTACTAGTATTCTGTTTTTTCTGAACACCAAAAATATGATAGTATTGTAACAGGTGGATGCTTTATAAGCTATATTTGTCCAAAATAAGTATCCAATGAGCCTTAAGTGCAAACAAAGACAGTTGCTAATTGCTAACAGACTTGTACAGAACTGCTGCAAACAACTGTACACAGCATGTGTATGTATATCTCTTCTCTGTGTATCTCTTGCTCTTTCCTATGTTGGAAATTTGTAGTTTAGTGGCATAGGCCTTGCTGTGTTTTGCACTTGATGCTTTCCTGAGTTGTAGCCACCATCATGTTTATTATTCATCCGTCACTCTAGGGAAAAAAAATAATATATACTAGAGACACAGAGCTGACAAATCACCATGGTAGACACATAACACTGACACACATCCGAGAGGCAGAGAGACTTATGTCCATCTCTCTATTTGCCTGCTTGGCACATCTGGCTGTCAACCCATGTTCCTGTTGGCATAAATAACTGGGCAATACTGTTATGTACATCTGCAGTTAAAGTTGAGTGATATTTTAGCCTGAAGGTTGTAATTACTCAGCAGTATATATGTGTGGTACATTCACGCTGACATTCTTTTTTCTTCCAGCCATACTCTCTAATATTAATTCACTCTCAACTCAATGCAGCTATCTGACAGAGAATTTCCCTGTTTTTCTCCATAACTACTGATTTTTATCAACTAAGCAAATATCTAAAATATCTCTGAGGTCATTATGATTAAGGTATGGTGAACCTTAATATACAAACATTAAGTTTGTTAAATATACTATACAGTATTTCAGTATCAGATTGAGCTGTAATGTATTCTTAAAATTATTTAGTGTTTTCTCACCCTGCAAATAAAGGCAGTTTACCTTCTCAAATATGTGACATAAAAGACATATTTATTAGACACATCACTGTAAGAAAATACTGATGTGGGGGTATATGCTTTATTTGTGTGTTGTCATTGTGCAAAAGACTGCTTTAACGTAACTTTTCGTAGGGGTTTAACAGGAGAAAAAAAATGAAATCTTTATTTAATCAGTGCTCAATCCATAAAAATGACATGACTAAATTTACAATGATTTCGTACAAATTATATGAGATCCAGTCTCATTGACTAAAACCTATTTTGTGTAAGTTAGACATTAGTTGGACAGTTTCTTCTTTGCCTAAGAAATGCAAGCATACCTCTAAAGAAGTTCATATTGCAGCAAAGTCACAGTGAATCGAAATTGCATCCAAGACACAAATTTGTTGCATCATAATATGACATACGTAATATCTGTCTACTTTCTGCAAATGAAAAATACACACCGTTATGCTACATATGGTGGCTGAATGTAAATGTCACATTTCCAAGTACTAGCTCATCAAGTTCAGTTCTGGTACACGAGGGGCCCACTTCCAACCAAGCTTGCTCAGCACTGATGAAAGTGTTGCCTCAGTGGCACAAGCTACAGCTTTCATTTGTTTAGCAAGTGCGCTGACAGATCTATCAGTCATACATATCCTGGAGAGAGTGATGGGGATGGGAGGAATGGAAGAGGAATGAGAGAATAATTGAGGGGGGAAAGTGAAACTTGTAGGCATTTATAGTAGTGTGTGTGTGAGTGTGTGTGTGTGTGTCTACACGTTTCTCTTCATTAAAACAGCAATGCCGCTTGTCAGTGCCTGAATCCATCAATGTATCTCCACTAGCTGTCATTGAGATGTGGCCTTAAGAATGAGTAACACACCCACTCTCACTCATCACAATTGCCATATAAGATTCATTTGTACACATACTGTATATGTGAGAAAACCTCACATACACACACGTTCCCTGCCTTTTTGCCCCTGCCACACACCCATGCAAACTGCCAGAACTGTTTCAGTCCTATGCATAAATCATTGCTTAGGAACAACATATTAATCAATGATAGGAAAACAAAAGCATATTTTTTTGCTGATCATTAACATTAATACAAGCAATTTAATTTGTGTTTGATCTACCCAGCCCTTTAATCTTGTCTGCAGTTGAAGACGAAAAGCATTGTTGTAGGTGCATCGCAGCCCTCTTAGCTGTGGACAAGTTTACACTGATTGTTTCATGTATCTAGGCCTGGGCTCTTGACGCCCGCAGTGCTTTTGAACCTGGCCTTTTGTGTCCTCCAACAGAGCTTTTGTTCTAGATGAAACAGACTATGTATGGTCAACACTGAGCTACTGTACAAGTGTCAGCTCAACCACATACACATGTATACACACACTTGTGGAGATGAAGGCAAAGAGCCCTACACAAACATTTCATATATGCTTTAAGCAAGTTGGCATGGAAACCCATACTTGTGCATAACATGTAAACCCATGCACAAACATATTTATGGAGTGTGTGTTTTTGTGTTTTTCTTACTTTCTCTCTTTCTGTTTTTTTTTTCTTCTCAGCAGTACAGCATCCTGCAAGAGCAATCTCAATTACAAGAGAGACTTCAGAATTAAATTTTCATCTTACTGTAACACTCTGGCCTCTTCCAGGCACATCAGAGCACTGTTGTTTTCTTTTTAACAACACCAGCATGTTTACACTCTCTGAAGAAGTTAACTTTTATTTAAAAAGAAATTTAAAATAGGGAGGGACTTGTGGTATATGTAGATGACCACACAAACAGCCAAGACTGTGTGTAATTTTGATTCACAAATACTGTTTGTAGTGGTCGACAAGCTACATTCTAGTATATTTTTAGGTATTTTACTGAGACTCTCATTCAGTCCAATTTAAACGTCCGTAATGGTAGACTGAGTTTTAATTTATATATACAAACAAGTGCAGCGTGTGTTGGGTCAGATGCCACAGCTTCCACTCATCATGTGAGACAACAATTTAAAAGTCATACATGTTAAACAAGTTTTGTTTTAAATTAAAGAGGATACACATTGTATAAAATATGATTTTACTGCAAGAACAAAAATTTAATTTACCTATTTTATATTGAATTTATACTGAATCAGGAATCCTGGAAGCAGAATCACAACTGAGATATTAGATACAGATGCAAAATAAGCACACATATTGCCCTAATAAGCTGTTTCTTAAAAGCTACTTCACATGTGCCACTGTGACAACCCAGGCCTTTTGTTGTTTTCTTTATGGATGCGGTAGAATCATGGTTGTGCTTGTTATGATGGTAATGTAACCAAAGCTAAAACCTAAAATCTTTGTGCTTGCATGTGTTCAAAATAAAAGACAAAAAACAGGGACAGCGATAGTCTTGCTTCAAATTCTGGGGGTGGTGCATGAAAAAGTAAATAAGCATCCTAATATTGGGGTCTCTTAATTTTTCAACAGATGTGATAAAGTGAGTTTCAACTGATGTTTCCTGAAAGCCGCAACATGTGTCCCTCTTACCCGGCTGGTGCAGTCCTCTCGTCTACAGATGTGTCGCTTGATGTACCCATCGAGTGGCACACTGCCACTTAATAAAATATCACTTTTGCTGTGACAGGGAAGCCTTAATTGAGTCCCTTGTCAGTTTTATCAAACTGTGTGTTATCGTCGTTTGAAACTTTCCTCCTTTCTTTTTCCGCAGTCTCTCTTGCTCTTACGGAATATGCTAGCACTTGAATCCTCTGCAACCAAGGGAGAAGGGAGGCAGGGTTGAGAAAGAGAAAAAAGTGAAAGAGAACACCACTGGAATTGAAAGAGAAATGAAGAACAAGAGTAAAAGTAAGGGAGAGCCAGAAAGAGAGAGAGAGAAGGAGAGATAGCTGAGGCCATGCACAGAAAAACCCTTCACAGGGTATCTTGTCATTCGATTCATAATTCAGGTTCATGATTTTAATTTCCCTCTGTTGTTATCAAAGGCCGGTGGAGCAGCAGGGAGAAGGCTTGTAGTTAGCTGGATAACTGCATATGAGATGAGGTTGAGCAATCAGTCACAATGCCTGGATGACATAATAGGCACTGAAATGTGCAGAGAAGAAGAAGAACGGAGTGTCTAGTTATTCACTATGTCTCACTTTCAATCACCAAAAACTAACAAGTATGCGTTGTTTGCAAAAAATAAAATAAGTAATTCATTGTCCCTGAACTATAGTTGATCATACACGCAGAACGACAATATCCTTATGCAAATCTCTACAGGAATCCTAAAGAGGAATATTACATTTTGACCGCATTCGTTTTGATTTGATAATATTAATTGGAATGTTAATAGTAATGAATAACTGTTTGTGTGTTTCCTCCAATGTAGAAAGAAGCTGATACACAGCGACTGGACTAGTGTTTCAGGCTAGGTTTTATATGGATGTTAGTTTTTGGTCATAACAGTCTTAGAATCTATCGAGACAGGCACAGACAAAGAAATTTGGTCAGCGTACACCATCACTGCATTGTGCATATTACTCAAACTAGAGCTGTCCCACTGAGATGCATTCTTCCACCACTCCCTTTACTTTAAAGGCACATGAACTTTTACCGCAGACACACTCGCACGACACTGAAATTTTGATTTTTTTTTCTAATTTTCTCTCCTCCCTCTGTTTTTTTTGTATCTTCCTACCTGTCTACTTTTCATTGTCTTTAATTTTGTTGCTCTCCTTCTCTCTCTTTATATTGGTTATAGTGCTTAAAGGACTAGGAAGTGTAGTGTACTGTACTTCCCAGTGAGCTGTATAGTGATGTGGCCAGTGAAAGAAGCTGGCTTATGCAGGGGTGTCAAGGGCAATCTAACAACACCTAGAGAAGTTCTGCAAGTGCTAGTCCTCCACTCACTCTGTGCAAAGCTTCTTTAAGTTGTTTGTGTTGTAAGTCCACTTATTTACACTAAGCCTTATGCTTAGTGTGAATTCTGTTGTTTTTTAAATACTTTTACAAATTTTCAACAGCTGTGGATGAAGACTGTCAGTCACGGTCCCTCACGGTCTTACATGCCTACCCTCTCTTCTCTCTTCTTTCTTCTTTCTTATGTTGCTCTCAAAATGTTTTTTTTTCTTGACATCTGGAGACCAATCGTAACAGAAATGACAACCCATGACCATGAAACATAGGACAGTCAGCAGTGGTTATAATTGTTTCCCTTACTACTGATCAAGTAGGTTAATTCTATGCCTAGAGTTGCATCTGGGGACTGCAGGTTTGTGTGAAGAGAGCAGCATTTTCAGACATGAGATTCTGCTGTTAAACCATCATGAGCCCCCAACTGAATGTTACCTCCAATCAAACCTTTCAGTTTCTGCCTCTCTGTTTTTCTCCATCCTTTTCTGATTATATCTGTGTCCTTCCACTCTCTCACATCAGCTGCAGATCATTAAAAACAGACCTTCTCCTCCCCAATATTCAATATTTCTTCTGCTTTTAAACTCACCACCAATTTCATTATTAAGACATTCTTTTCATTCAGATGCAATGAATAACATTATTTATGTAATATTTATATAAGTACGGTTCAAACTGCTCTGAAAGCCCCTGAAGCGGAGAACCTCAAAGGAAGCCAGTATTTACTCTCTTGTAAGAGACTTTCACAACTTTCCTGTTCATCTGGTCCTCCAGCACCAAATCTGTCTGAATTATTTCAATGCATTTATTTTCTGATCCAGATTTAGTGTAGTATTGTAAGGAGTGGTTTGCAGTACACTGCAGTGTTGAACCCATAAAATTTCTCTTTATAGTTCTTTCTAGTTGTCTCATGTTTTCTCTCTTTCCAACCTTTCTTTCTTTCTTTTCACCTCCTTCTATCCCCAGAATCAAGGTCTGTTGGGGCATTTTTAAGACAGAGACTTCCTGGACTATTTTGGTATCAAAGCTTTGAGGCAGCAAGAGGCATGCTCTCTGAAGTTGACATGTAAGGAGAGGAGGGCCTTCCTCTTGCACTGGTTAGTAGGGAGCAAGGGGGTGGGGGGCACTCAGTAGCCCTGCCAGGAGTGATCTCTTCTGGGGATATGAGCCTCAAACGCTCCCATTCAACCCCAAACCCTATCGAGCCATTTGGGAGGATTACATTTCATATGTTTGTTGCTCAGTTGACTATATATATTGTATTAGTGTGGGTGTAGGTATATGCATTTGTTTTAGTGTTTTTGAATCTGTGCTTAAGCATCAATTATAGTTTATTACATACAGCTCTACAAAAGAAGTCTCTTAAAATGGTGACTGAAACAACTGTCAATGTAGTTTATTTATTTATTTGGGGGGAGGGGGAAATTTTGAATGATTGGATGTTGTATTTTACAAAAAAAAAATATATATATATATACATCTTGCATGCAAGTTTAATGTGAATTTAACTAGTTCCAGTCCTTTGTGGTAGACTGTTGTCCAGATGACCCCTGCTCACACACATACACACACCCTCCCTTTTTTTCCCTCACTGCACTGAGGAAGTCCAGCCTAGGATCTGACTGGTCTGACCTGGCTAGTCTCTCTACCAACACACTGTTCCCTGATTCATCTGCTGCCAACCCCTTCAAGTTATTCATCTGGAAGAAATATGCATTCATCATTGTATTTTTAATCACACCAAATAGATAGACAAAGAGAATGCCTTAGGGAGAGGGGGAGCAATCTACAATTCCCAGAGCTCAGATGGTATTCCTGCCCTGCATCACCAAACATTCTCTAAATTGACTGAATGGATTTATTTTTAATGTCTTTGTGTGTCTCCGTGTTCTTGTCTTTCTACATGTGCCTATGCATTTGCAATGAGCCTGTGTGTTTGTATGTGTATGTATCAGTATCACAATTGTGGATGGTGTTCACATTTGCCTACGTTGGCGTCTGGATGTGTGATTTTGCCTTTGTGTTTGTGGTCTTGTGCATGTTTTTTCTGATGACCGAGGAAATCAGGAGAACAGTACTAGTGACCTTAACAAAAGCTGAAAGTATTTTCATATGTATTCATTATGAAACTACATTGGTACATTAGTTTTTTCTCATGAACTTATCGTAAAGCTATTGAAGTCGCACTTGCGTAATCCCTGTTTGACCCATCTCCTTTCCAATCAAAGCCAGCATTGTAGTGGAGCTGTTTGGCCTAGCCAACCTTGAACAAATGAGCAAGCTCACCCCTCCATCCTCCATTCTATTGTATTCATTAATAAATTAATTTATCAGCTCGTCTTGGCTCCAGCCTAATTGAGTCCCACTGCAACCGTCTAAATAGGACAAGTACAGATCCGACAAATGGAATGGTATCCGGCCCTTGGTCCTTTGGGCTATGCCTTTGCCCCATACCCTGGTTTACACTACTTTGTTAGCAGCTGTGTGTGTGCATGTGTGTGTGTTTGAGTGTGGATAGATCTGATAACTCTTTCATCTGCTTTGAGCTATCTGTTGATTATCTAAGTGTAGTGCAGACATACATGTATTCTGTGTTAGCTGGGACACACTGGGAAGTGGGGGTTGCTCTGGGAAGCTAGGCAGAGAAAGAGAAGTGCAGGAGGAGGAAGGGAGCTTTCTGTAACCCCCTTAGAGATGACTCTCCGCAGTGTTGTGTCTGTGCATACACACATGCACACAACATAAACAGATGTGGGCTCAGAAATGGGAGGCTCTTCTATAGCTTAATGCCATTACATTAAATTTTAAATAATGGTATGCAAATCAGAAATGACAGGAGATTATCTCCTTGGGACCTTGAAAGGGATTCGTCAGTTCTTATTCCAATAGCCCTGGAAAATAGCCCAGACATCCTGAGTGGAGAAATATGGCAGGGCGTGACGGAGCCTGCCGCTGCTGAAAAAGGAGATCGTGAGAAAAGGCCCCAAGTGTTGGCTATTAAAATCAATTTACTCAGGAAGTCAATGAAGAGAAATCCCTTAGTAAAGGCACCTCCCAGGACAGCTCAAAGGGTCCTGGAAGAAGAGTATAGGCAAGTATAGTGATCACTGCATGCCAAGTTGAAGGTAAAATTCATGCCAGAGGGAACCAGTTGCGTCCGGAGGTTTCACAAAAATATGGCAATTATTGTTTAAGAATTACAGCCATTTAAACAGAGTACCTTCTTTTCAGAGGCTCAATAGTATTTGGGCAATTGACTGTAAGACTTGACCATGACCATGACCATGTGCGGTCCATTTCTTCATTACTTCAAGACAAATGAAGTAGATAAAATGTCTTTAATTAATAACAGGTATTTATTTGGCATTTGGTAGTTGTTTGACTGGAGCTACCAATATGAAATCCAAGGGACTTTCAAAGCAAGTGAATAAGGCCATCATTAGGCTGGAATAAAACAAAATAAGTAAGTAAATAAATAAACAGTGACCAATTTAATGGTTTGGTACCTTATTAAAAAGAAAGAAAGACCTGGTGAGTTTAACAATATTGAACAACAATTTAAGTGGATGCTCGCAGAATCCTTAACTTGGTGAAGATAAACCCTTTCACAACATCAACAGAAGTTAAGAATATGCATATCATTGTCTGAACCTGTAATCAAGAGACACTTTCCTGAATGTATGTATGGATGGCTTACACCACCATTAACACTACTGGTAACATTCAAGAACAGGACAGCCAAATTAGACCTTGCCAGAAAACATCTAAGGGAAGAGAAAACTACGACAAAGGAAAGAAATGGCTCATGATCCAAAGCATACCGAATCATTTCTCTGAAATTGGAGGTACTCTATTTAAAATGGCAGCAATTTCTAAATAGTAAATTACATATTTTTGTGAACCCCCTTAAAATATTGCTAAAAGTCTACTCTTTGATCACATTTTAATTGTTTTCTTTCAAATGCATTGTGGTGGCGTATAAAGGCAAAAACAAAAACTCACAGCCCAAAACACCTTCAGACTTAACTGTATCTTTGATGTTTTCCCTTTGTGCCTGTTTTATCTTGTCAGCTCTGTCAAATGTGAAAGATAGTTTTAAAGATCTTGTCTTGGGTTGGACACTTGCACATGGTGATGTAGAAGTTCCTTTTTGTAAGAGCTGGATGTGGATGCTCTTAGGGAGTGATGGAGGTCCTGTGTCTCGTTGTTATTCTACCTAGTGTCAGTATGTACTGACATACTGAATGTACATATTTAGGGGTGTAAGCAGGGTTCAGTCTCACCATGTTACTCCTCCATTTTCCTCCACAACTGTCAGCATCCTCTTTTCACTTTTACTGCAGTACACAGCCAGCAGCCTTGCTTGCACATCACCCAGTCTCAATATTGTGTTAAGGTTAGAGCCATCCATTACTGAACAAACAAAATCTTCTCTGTCTCCAATGCTTTGGGCCAGCAATTAAAGACATCACGCCAGCACAGGGGCACTGGAGGGGGGTGGGGGCGGGCAGACCTTATTGGAGCCATTTCATCAAATATTGATGAACCTAATTGAGGTTTTTAGGCACTACAAAGCTTCCTGCAGGGTCTATCTGTTTTTATGGCAACATACAGCCGTGGTCTACTGGAGCAGACAGTGAGAAGAGTGCAGTCTTGTGTGTAAATTGCATGTTATGTAGACTAACTGCAGGCAATTGCATGTTATTGAGAAGGAAGATGAGGCAGACACTTGTACAAATGAAATTCCTCTACGGGTGAAAAGTATGTCAACATACTTACAGACACTTTATTATGTTATATCTCAAAGAGAAATGTACAAGGAACATTTGAAATTTTGATCATGTCATGGTATTTCTATTCTTTTCCTCATTTTGAATATTCTTTCCTATTCTGTTAGAAAACAGAAATAGCATCTGGGCTCCCTTCTGGTATATATGTTTTCCAGTCTCTCTCCCTCTTTCAGTTGTTTTGAGATAATGCAGGATTATGTTTCAATCTTTTTTGCTTGAAATATAAAACTTTACTGCAGCAGTTCCTATCCCACTCTGTCTCTCAGTGCTGGTCCCTGGTGACACCAGCCTGAGAATGGCAGCTTTAATTTGCAGGAAAACAAGTTGAGAATATTGATTTCAAAAAGTGCTCTCTTCTTCCCCTTGGAAAAAAAAAAGAAAAAATGTCTGCTATGTGAAAACCTGTAGCCTTTAATTAGGTGGGGCTTGTAGGTGTGTGTGTTTTCATTTGGGCATGGTGTTCACTTGAAATGATACATTAAAGGCTGTGTTTTACTTCAATCAGACTGTGAAAATATACACACAGACCTAAGTGTCTCTTGAAGGGTTGCGATGTTGGCACATACACCCCATCACCACAGAGCACCAGACAGATGGGCGGTATTTATCTTAGAATAAGAACCATGTTCTCCTGCTCCAAGAAGGGAAAACACTGCCTTTCCCACTTCTGAAGACGACACGTGTCCTGTATTCATGTCAGTTGATGTTCACAGGTCTCAAGTCTCATTTTCCCTCCTTTACTTTTATAAAGCACAATAATCTTGCGCAGCTTCTTTCCCTGTGCACATAACAGAAATCAGAGCTTTGCTCCTTTGCTCCATCCCTATGCTGGACTGTTGAACCACTTTATTTCTATTTATTTCAACTCACAATAAACCTACAGCAACTCATTTGATCTTATTTGGTGAATAGTCAGTCCCTGTGGCAAGGTTTATCCCCTTTAATACAAGGCCTATTTGGGGTTCTGATCTGGTGCTTAGGGCCAGGCAGATTTGGGTAACAGCCCTGGGACTGACTGGAGTGGTTGTAACACACCATCCCAGAGGCTTTGGAAGTCATTCTACTAATACAGACATGACTAAAGCTCCCTATCATCCCCCGCAGAATGACACGGCATGGCTCCAAGACTTAACTCTTACAAAGAGCTTAAATATCTTAGATGTGTGATGCATAATGGAGGTGTGTTCTGTACTTTAGAGCGCAGAGTATTCCCATCAGCTGTACTACAATCGCATCTTTGCTTGTTCACCGTATTACACAGCAGTGTCAATAGTGGGTCATGCATGCAGATAGCCAAATAATGAGAGAATCGTTTGTTTCAAAGTATGTTCTTGTTCGTGAATAAATCAATTTACATTGATAGCATCATCATCCCCTGTTAAGTAACATAAGCTTTCATCCATTCTCAGTCTTTTTGTTTCTACCACTGTCTATGCGCGCATGTGTATGTGTATGTGCGCGTGCGAGTTTGTGTGTGCACATGTGCTCCTCTCTGTTTGCATACACTGTTTGCTGAAAAGGGGTTGGAAGCTCCCCTAGTGGCTCCTCCAGAGAATTACTTTAGAGAGTACTTCTCTGCTCAGCAGCAAAAATTGTAATGGATAGAAATATAGCAAACATTAGTTCTTTTGTTTCCATATCAGCAGTCCAACTGTGTACCTTCTATTTTTGTTTGCTTACACATATATGTAGAGAGGAAGGTTTGTTTGTTAAACCCATTGTAAGCTCATACAGTGTGTAGGTATTTAGTGTTTGCAATTCAAGTACAATGTTCTCATCAGCCACTACTAAATAATACTACTAAATATAATACAAGTGTTAAGGGGGGCTATAGTTTATTTTCATATACACAACTTACAAGATGTTTTTGCCACACCACTAGTATGATTCAGCCTTATATATTCTGTTTAGTACTTAGAAACGCACTACAGGATAGTTCCCTAAAGAGTAGCAAGTAATAATGTGATCTTATGTTCAGAATTTAACATGAATATCTCATTGTGTTAATACATAAACTTGGTGAAGCTGGTCAAACCAAGATACATTAACAATAAATATTTTATAAGTTTAAGTTGCAGATATTTAACACCATGTCTTGTCATTGGGCACTTACATTCCTAAATGTAAGTGCCAGATGATAGTGGATCTCCAGGTTTACCCTGTAAGCACTTCTACCGTCTTAATGAATTATAGACGGCATATCAAACACAGGGTATATGGATGTTAGTGTGTGTTTTCATACACGCATTTGTATGTACACACACTTTTTGTTATGTGGGTTCCACCTCTTGTATCATGAACTCAAAGAAGTAAACATGCAGGACAATGCTGATAAAGCAACAATTACGTGTTATCTACACTTCACTTTTCATTTGTGTGTCTGTGCATGCATGTGAGAGAGCAGTGAGGGAGGTGCTGCCCTGGTGTGTGTGTTCTAAATTGATTACTTGCTTCCTATTTTTTTCGTCATCTTGTTCTTCCGTTTTGCATGTGCTGTGCTGCTGGCAGCTGATTGTATCAGGAAGCGGTCAGCTGCCTAGGATATTTCAATTTCATTGGATTTAAAGAAGACTGGGAGGAGGTGTGCACATTAGAGGCTCAATACAATCACATTTGTCAGCATGATCCTTTTTAAGTGCATTTCAATTAAATGGTGATTCTTTGATTTTATTATGCCCCAGCCTTGCCGGCAAAATGCTCACTGCTGGTTGAACAAGGCTCTGTCTAATGTACACAATTTAATTTTCTTAATTGAGCTAACGTGCTTTTCATATCCTAATTCCTAGAATAATCTTTGATTCCTGTATCTACTGTGGCACGCTTTTAATGAAAGAGGGCAGCCTAAAAACATCAGATGGGTGGGTGATTAAATCATTCGCATAACATCTGCATTCATGAGAGTGTTAGCATGCTGCCTGGCCCTTTATCTATTCTGGGCAATTATTTTGTGTGACAGTAGTAATACAAGGTATTAATATAGATGTAGTTGTGTAGTTATACCCCCTCTCCTGTGAAGGAGGGGTTATAACTTCTTTGGCTAGCATTGTCTCCACAGCAAACACCTTTAAACAAAAGCAGAGGTGGATGCCTTGCTCTTTGTTTGAGCTGTGTTTAAAGCTACTGTATTTTTGTAGACTCCTTTTCTCTAAAGTTGGGAGGCATTTTGAGCAAATCCTGCTCCCTTTTTGACAAATTGTTAGGTAATTGATTAAGCTATTAAATACACTCACAAAGGCACACACATTCACACACACCGTGGTCATAAGCATCCTTGATCGCACTAACACATGCATATCTTACGCAGTGTTTCCATACCTGCTGGCTTCACACAGTGTCGCTGAAGTACCAGCAGAGAGCCTTCTAGCCCACCGCTATTTGAAACAGAGTGCCTCTTTCCATTCCTCCCTCACCACCTTAGATCAGATCCACTTTTATCAAGAATCACACAAAATGGGGTATCAAATGAAAGCCATCAGTCTACTCCTTAAACCTCATCTACCTTCTTAGCTTCCTCCCTCCCCCTCTATTTCTTCCTTCTCCTCCTAGTTCTCCTGGTGGCATGGTCATCTGTTCATTAAGTGGGGGTGACCAGTCACCTGCCGTTTGGCCCCCTCCTCGTATGACACATGGTGGCACAGCATGGCTGTCATCACCTCCGCTGAGCCTAGATCAGGTGACCAGATTATCTCCCTGCCGGCTTCTATTTCCCACATTCTCATGCGCTACATTGAAAACAGATCACACATACACGAAACCAAACAAATGAGCCCATCAGCCCATAGTTTGGGATTTCCACAAAATGTGTCATAAAAATGCTCTTGTCAGCCTTGTTGACTCAAAGGTCTTGACATTAGGTCTAAAAGTTTGTAAGAGTTGATGGGTGAAGCTCCAAAGTAAGTAATACTGGTTGTCAAGCATGTACCTCTCTGACTGCAAAAAAACATTTTATGTTAGCCTGCTTGTTAGAGAGGTTATTTGGAATTTACAGCCATAATCACATAAGAACCCCAGATGGTGTCAGAAGAACCAGGTCTAGACATTTTGAAGAATTGTGCATTCACACATTTGCACAATGCGAGATTGTCCGAGAAAAATTCTGCTTGTTTTCGCCAAGGCAGTGGGGTAGGCATCGTGTGACACAGCAGAGATCACACTGTAACATTAACCTGACTTTATATTTCGTAGATATTGGAGTTCTTACAGACAGCTCACCTGGGTAATGACTAGAGAAGTTCAGGGTTCCAGTCCATGTCTGAAAATAGCTTAGGGGAAAACAGGTTAAATCTCAAGCTGCAGCTACCAGTCTGACTGACCACTCTGATCACTCTGTCAAACTTTCAGATATCAAAGACGAATAAGCTATTACCTGTTTCATGGGTGACATTTTAACTTGCTTGTAGGATCGCTTGAAGTTACTTTTTATTTCCCTCAATGGCTCCATAATGGCCTATAGAGTAGCAAGAGATTAATGAAAGTATTGCAGATCATATGGAGTTGTACATTGCCTTCCAATATTGTTGTGTTGTAATGTTTGTTTGTATTAAAACAACATATAAGTGTTGCATATGTGTCAAAATTCACTGCTTCTTCATGTACTAGACTAATTTTCAAATGACATTTGACTCAGCTTTCAGTTTTGACTGCAGTGGGCTGTTGATTAAAGCCTGCTTTGCAACCTATATAAGGTCAAGCAGTCAACAAAGAGGGAGTTGTCTAAGTTCAGCCAGATGTTGTGTATTTTGTTGTGTTACAGCAATGTCCTGTCATTCATTACATGCTTTTGTGGTCATGTGTAGATGAGTGTGTTTAGAGTGTAGCCACACCCAAGGATAAGGCTAATTGCTGCTTCACTACTATTGTCTTTAAAGCCCCATTTTGTGGCTGCTGTGCTAACTGTTGCACCAACAAGGGACACATGGATGCACATTGGCAGTGTCCTTCATGTGGTGGGTGCAAGTTTTGTTTCTGATTATGGAACATGATTCTTTATTTCCCTTCCCTCATCATATGTTTTTCTTGCTGTGTCTTGTTGCGCCTGTTCTGTTTTAGCTGCTTGGGTTGGGCGGTGCTATGTCCCCAGAGCTGACATGAAGGTTGTCTCTGCCTCACTGGTGCCCACATTAGGGAAAAAAAGCCTCCCTAACCACTGAACCCACCCAGAACCTCTCTGACTCGCTTTCTCCTCAGTGCCTGACTTTAATTCAGGGAACAGAAAACTCTCAGCCAATTGACAGGGTGAGCCTGAAAATCAACTTTTGAGAATAGGACCGCAATATTGTGTCAAGGTTGGATGATTGGCATGTTTAAACCCCAATATATAATTCAGAACGATTCTCTTTAAATGTGTTTAACTCTGTGTGGTTAGTATTGCAATGGAGGAATTATCTGCTTTGCCTTGGCTGTATTTGATGGTTCACATTCCCTAGGGCCAAGCCTGTGAGAACTTCTTGTCTCGATACTCCTCACTTTAATGTGTAAAATGTTTCTGGCAGATGTTGCAGTAAAAGTCCAGTGCCATCAACTCGTTCTCCCTCTTGTGCTGTCCCTACAGGCAAATCTCAGAACCAGTTTGTGTAGAGAGAGCTCAAATCCTTGACCTGCCCACTTCCTGTGACCTCTCCTGGTGGAGTGGAGTGCAGTAATCTGACCAGCGCACTCTTGCAGACAGAGTTGAGTCCCTCTGTTGTGCTATTATCAGCTGAGTGTTATTACCACTCTTTGCACAGGAAAATATGCCTGGATTTCCATCGACCTGTCCCTGAATCAATGCTTTTAAAAATCTTAGACACCTTTTACTTAAGAGCAAAAGCATGCATTTTATGTTTTGACATGGTCATATTGATTGGGGTGGTGGGTAAGGGGGGTGGGGTGGGGTTTGACCTCTGCCTCGTTCTTTCTCTCTCCTCCAATTTTCGCGCTTCTCTCTTTTGAGCCCTCAGTCACTACCAGTGTCTGGTAACACTGCCATCCTTAATGGCTTTCCTATGCTCCATCTATGCCCCACTTGCAGAGTGGAAAAGGAGGGGGAGTTGGGGCGCTCAGCAATCTCTCTCACATCCTATCCACCTCCCCACCCTTCCTCCACAGACTCTGCTCTCTTGATCCCCCCTTGCGCTGTACACATTTTCCCCCCACTAATCAATACTCAGTGCTCCCCCTATCCACACCCCACGTCACTCACATTTGGTCCACTGATAAATTATGGATGAGGGCCTCTCACATCACATCTAAAATTTCTATTGTGTTTGTCAATGGATGATCGATACTTCACCTCGCCTCATCCTCAAAGCTCCCTGTGCTTCTGCTCTCTGTCCACTTTCATCCCCTGTCTCTTCTACCATTTTTTGTTTGTTTATGATTTTTGTTTGTTGGATGTGCTTCTGGTGCCGGGGTCTCTAGGGCTGTAACAAAAAGGTAATCATCAAATAAATGCATCCGCCCCTGCTCTCTTTCCTTGCCATCTCACTGTGTCACTTTCATCCCTTACCTTGTCTTTTCTCCCACTTATTTTTTTTCCTTTCCAAATTGTTGTTAGCGTGTGTCGACATTGGATTCATACAAAACACTAGAGTTTGTGCATGAGCACTCGCGTTTGACAAAACCACATAGGCCTCCACCTTCCATTCTCACCTACAGCCTTTATCCACCCCCATGCTCTGAGAGTTGTGAAGGCAAGTCAACACTTGGGTAAATGTTTGAAGTGAAAGAGAATTTAAAGAATGAGAAGTGTTATTAACACATAAATGGACTCTTAGCTTAGTCATTCTGACTGGACTTTATTTAGCCGTAATTGTTTTCTCTTTAATGTATTTACAGTATGTAGGCATTCATGTAACCTTCACCATTAAAAAGCAGAAAAAAACTTGTGCACGGATACTTCACACACATACACGCACACACACACACACACACACACACACACACACACACACATAGCTTTTGTTTCTCACACTTATGCCCTGAACTCTCTAATTTTTTCTCACACACATAAACCATGCAGGACAAAAAAAGTGGTGCTGGGGATGTAATTTAAGTGGTATCGGGCTTATCACACCCTCAGATTCAGCTGTGATCTCTTTCCCTGAGCAGCACCTGCTCCTCACACCAGATCTCACCTCCCACCTGCTGACGAGAGAAACTATGCTGCCTAATAACTTCAGCGGCAGCTCTCTGACTCCTTTTCCATGACCACTTAACCCCTGACACGGCCTTTTAAGTGTAGGTCTGGAAAGTGTCTGCCAGCCTCAGCTTGGCAGCCGAGCCTTTGTGCCATTACACTGAGTAATATGCAATCCTCTGTCGACAGGCAGGCATGCAACTGCTTCAAGTAGTTCTAGTAGTTCTATATTTTCCACATTTTTATCCTCAATGCATAATCACAAATGGAAGTCTAGCTATATGTATATGTGTGGATATGTTTTTTGTGTGTTTTTTTCTTATCTACTTTTTTAACACAGTGCATTGAAGTAAAAACAAGGTGCAAGATATAATTTTAAAAGAGGTTTGGTCATTTACTTATCTACATACTTAAAATTTAAATAAGAACCAGTTCATATAACCTAGTGCTTGTGCGGAGGGGTGGCCACGGTTTATTCTCTCAGAGCATGATCTGCCTTCTGTCTGTCTGCACCTCTGCGCCCCGTGTACCAGTGGAGGGGCAACAGCCCCACCCCACATGCACCCAGTTGTCAATTCACATAGCTGCTATGTTCCCACTCATGCCACCCCACCCCATTGCACTTCTTCCCAAAGTAAGGCAATGTAAAATCACCAACCTCCATCCACAGACTGCCTCATACACATGGTCTCACACATGTTTACTGGCTTATACAAGGTCCCAGGTTGACCCTTGCTACATAGATAGACACTGAAACACAAATGATCCTATACAGACTCATGCACACTCAATCTCACTGACAGACAAGCCACAGAGTGGCACAACATACCAGACAGGAAGAAAATCTCTATCTGAGAAGGAGTTAGTGGCTTTTATCTTTAATATTTAACAGTCTCATACATGTGAGAGTAATTTCTGACTGACAATCTGTTTAGCACATATCTTTTTTTAAATATTGTTAAAAAAAAGGAAAAAAATGAGTAAGGAATAATAAAGGTCACCCTAATTTTCATGCTCAATTTACTTAAGCATATCTTCATAGGCTTGCTGATCACTCACTTTACTGTAAGTGCACATTCAGCTTCCTGCTCATGGTGGTGCATGAGCAGGAAGTCCCATGCATTCCTCTATTTCATCATCATACCTGGCTTGCAGGCCTTTGAAGTGCTTCTTGAGCTTTGAAACTCTGCTTTGTGCTACTGTGCAACTCCTTGTTGGTGATTGGCTCATTGGTTGGAGAGAACCCTGAACTAACAGTTTCCTCTCCAGCTTCTTCTAAAATGCATCAATTATAATTAGATAAAGTAAATAACCCATGAATTTATGAAGACCAAAAGCAACACAAAATCAAATAAACCCTAGACATACAGAAACTGTAAAGTTCAGGGACAGAACTGTAATGTTTAGCTTTGCCTCCCTTCTTTTTCTACAGGAGACCTCCTGTGTGCTGCTGTAGACTGGTCCACAGCTCCCACAATAGTGTAAGAGAGTAAAACACAAATGAAAGAAGGGCTTGCACAAGTATGCACGGCAAGTACTTACCCACATAGGTGCTTGCGTATGGTCCTTAGCAGGAAGCAATGTATGCCAGAGATAACTAGATCCAGTTAATTATATATTTTATTCCATATATGTTTTCTGCATCAGGAAAAAGTGCTCCAACAATGTAATGTATTGATTGCTATGTACTGTATGTTACACTCGCTGATGTATTTTCTTTGTTTAGCCATTTACTGAAAAATTTTCTTAGACGTCTTTAAGAAAGACTGACATTGCCCCATTTAACTCTTCTGTCTGTCATTCTCTGTCTAGCTCTTCCATTCTTTTTTTTCCATCTTAAACACATACTTTCTCTCTCACACCTTCTCGCCAACTAGTTATTTCTCAGGCCTGAGTTCTGTGGAAAAGGAGGTGTCCTCTGCTCTGTGCCATCACTTTAGATTTGCCTCCAAGTGCAGTGAGACTTCCTGATTTGTGTGACAAACACAAATGCCTTTAAATTCCCACAGTCCTGGTTCCTTACCAGTCTCATACCTTGGAATGCATCTCTTGCACCCTCCCCACCTCCAAGCCCATCTCATCTGGAGGAGACATCCACACATGACTTCGCTGGCAGAAAATCCATATGTCCTTCATGTCTTTACTTCATGTGGGCAATTAATAGAATCACAACCCAGATCTATTTCTCTCATAATAGTAGTTAAAGGTGAGGATGTAATAATGCCAATGGCAAATGGCGGTTACTTTTTAGCAAGGCCATAATCATGAATGCACAGTGCTGCACAACAACTGCATCTGTGCAGCATCTTTAGGGTGCTAGTTATGACTTGCCAAAACTTATACAAAATATTGGCAGTTATTTGATAATATATGTATTTATATGAACTGACCTGTTGTATGTCCCTGCCACCATGAACGTGGGGATTGCCATTCCTTCTGACTTGATACTGTTTGAGTAGCTGTAAACCCCAAACTGCACTCACTATTCCTCTGAAATGTCTACAATTACCTTTATTGCTCCTACCTGTGCTACTACCATTGATAGTAGAAATCACTCAAAAATTATGCTTTTGTGATTTTTAATTGACTGTATGTAACCTGTCAATGTGCACAGATTAAGCCATTTGTGTGCTGTTTTTTTTCTAGATGATACATTTTGTAACTCTTGTGTCAAGACAGTGCAACCGCAAGCTAAGCACCCCATACTATGACTGCGGCCTTCGCAATATAACCTGTCTTTCTGACACCCTGCTGCAGCTGAGCACAGGTCCGTCTGCTTCTTAATGGTGAAAAACGAGAGCTGTCATGTCGTAATCGTGTAATAACCATGCATGCTGTCACTTTCAGCAATTAATGGAGACGCTGTGACTGGGCTGTGTAAATCCTGACTAAGTTGACTGCAGCAGGGTACAGCAGTGGAGTCAGTTATGCTGGCGTGTGTTAGTTTATTTGGCCCTGCGTGTGTGCTGAAGGAGAGTGCTGAAGGAGTTCCTGTGTTCGGTTTTATTCTGCATTTTCCAGCGATTCTGCATGTGATTTTAAGAAAAGGAGAAATAAAGTCATAATTGCATGCGCCTGTTCACTTTTATTTATATTTGTGTGGGTGTGTAGGAATGTGTCAGTTCCGGAAGAAGAGCTGAACAAAAAGGAAATCAGTTAGTTGTTAAGACTGATTACTTAGCAGCCTTTATTTGGTTCCATCACTGGCCTTGATATCGGTTTTCTCTCTACTATACTACTATACTGTGTTATAAATCAGGAAAGACATAAAATAATGATCTTTAGTGGAACGTCACTGTCATTTTTATTATACTTGCTAATGTCTTGTGTTAAAATGATAAATCAGTTTACACAATGTGAGGAACAGATGAAAAAGCGTGCTATATTTGTGACATAGCAAAAGTTCAGAAAAAAAGCTACTTAGTCCATACTAATTGCAAATAACAGTATCCACACTGTGTCTAAACTGTCAAAAGAGGGTCTGGGGGAGTTTGGTGAGAAAGGATGTGAGAAGGGTCTGTGGGAGCCCTGAGCCTGTCCCATAACGCTGGTATTTATACAGGGTAGACAAATGAAGTGAGTAGGGCAAGCTGTCACTTGGACCAGAGTTACGACTAGGGCAGTCTGCTCCTGCCAAACCTGCTGACTGTTTTAAATGTGTTTGGATGTGGGCAGTCTCTGATGTTATGAGGTGTCAGGATAGCATTGAGTTTATGTATCTAAATCTGAATATTTGTGCACTCTGCCAACAACTCTAGATTTTTTTTTTACCAAATGCTGGTCTCTTAACACCTATATAGAAAAATAATGTATACTCATCCCACAGTTTAAATCAAATAGTCTCACTGCACTATGGTATACACACATGTTGGTCTTAACCTCTTGTGTTTGGAGAGAGAAGTTATACATTTCTTTCACTTCAGGATCTGCTTGAATCTTTCTCTCACTCCACACTGTCTGGATAACACACATACAGACATATGTCATATCTCTCTATGGCCTAACACTATATGCTTCTTGAGACTTATCACAATTTCTCTTTCTTCCTTTGGCTCACCCGTTTACTTACAAAATAGATTTTGTCAGAGTTGTTGATGTATAATGCAGTAGCACCAGTGAGCCTATTTTCACTTTAATAATACTGAAATCTTTTTTTTAATATTAAGTGATTTTTGCATAGATCTTTATGACAGAATGAAAGCGTTACAGAGATGATCAAACAGCCGATTGTTTCAGGTCACGTCTCCTCCATCTATCTATCAAAGCCACTCCAGAGATGGCTAGGGAATGAGAGCGCACTCCTACTGGAGGGAATTCCTCCAAAACAATGCCAAATCACTCAGCTTTCATTCTCCTCCCCATCCACCATGGAGATGTCAGAATCCAACGTCTGTCACAGTATCCCAAGGTGGTCTCTAGATCCAACAGTGATCTGGCACCTCCCGTCTTGTCACCTGTTATCTTTATTATGTCTTGGAGTTATGCGTCAAATCACTCGCAGCTTTCTTAAAAAAAATACAAAGTGTGAGTTTTACAGCATGGAATGCCGTGGCATATATTCAGGTGTGTTAAAACTGATTACCCACAATGGCTGGAAACAAGTTACTCAGAAATCATGCTTTTCTATAATCTACTCAAGGGAATGGTTTAGAGTGTGTGTCTTAAGTTAACAACTGGGAAATAAACCAAGTACTTTGAATTAATGACTGATTTTCTAAATATTCACTCCTAGAAATAATTTTCACCTGCAACTTCTTTGCATTTGCTAGTTACATTAAACATGCAGCGTCAGTGCAGAATGTAGTGTGATTTTCATGTAGCATACATATATTACATACATATTTCAATTGATCACCAGTCTACTATGTATGGGTCCTATCTAATACAGTATTGTTTTTTCAGTATTAACCGAAGGTTGTGATACAAAAGCTTTGAACAGTGACAAATACCTATTAATTGTCCATGTAAAAGCAGCTATGATATGAGGTCTGCCCTACAGAGCACTACAGATTCAAAAAGGACCTAACTACACAACTGGCAAAAGTTGAGTGAGTCTCAACTTTATTTAAGTATCCTCTAATGCAGTTCAACTACTGTTGAGTGAGAACCAACTGGGAATGGAAACTGAAGCAGAGATTCAATTTGTTATTTGTCATGAAAGAAATACTGTATATACTAACTAGAGAAAATGATCATCATTGTGGTCTCTTTTTACTAACTGCTAAGGACATGTTTTCAACGTGGTATATTATTTAAATAAGCAGAACAGAAAACTTATAAAAAACAAAAGTGACAACGTTCGCCTGTCTGTCTTTGGACACCTGTGACTCTCAGACCAGTTATAAGTATTGACCACTACATACCAGGCACACTTAACAAGATTCTCTGCCTCTCAGATCCTTGCACTTTCATATTTTTCCTTCTTCTAACTAAACTGTCAAAAATTGACAGTGTGTAAAAGTGTTGTAAATACATAATCAATGTTATTCACTTCACCACTTACAGGTTTTATTGTTGTAGATGATTGGTGTATATAGTAACAAATGACAAAGACAATCTTGCCAGTATGTTTAAAAATAACCATTTGGACCATATTATGATGAAAATGTAGTGTTACATTAGATTTCCAAAGCTTAATGAGTGTTTTGAGAAACAATAGAGAAGTCCACAGTTTTAAGTCCACTGTTGAACTGTTTTGAATCAAGAACAGGAAGTAGAGTTATAGATTTACATCATAATTCAAATCTGCAACTTTTCAGAATCACTTTTTGATTTCAGTAACATGAACATACACTCACTGGCCACTTTAGTATGTATTTTTAAACGAGTAATTTTTCTGTTTTTAAGTTAGAACTGTCTGAAAGGTGATAGTTCTTATAAATAGTGGTTTGTGGAATCATACTGGAGGTCATTATCTTAAGAGGAGGTCATGTGTTTTGGCCACCCTATTTAAAATGGACAAAACACTAGAAACATGTCTCAATATAATGCACTCCAGTACGACTCCTCCACCCACAATGACGTCAAACATAAACATTTAGTAGAATTACCAGGTCACAACTTAAAACTTAAATATTACAACTTGTACGAGTAGCATTCAGAGCAGAGCTGCTGCATTAGATTGTATTGTGTGACTGAGTGTAGTGAGTGTGTTTTTCTTTAGTTTGTCAAAAGTCAGTGAAAGTGTAACAAAAATTAAAGTGAAACATTAAATCTAGAGTAATTAGACAGTTTTCTTACTGCTAGGTATATTCTAGAGGTGAAAAGTGGGGTTGCTGTCAGTTTCCTGCAGGGAAGGAGACATCTTTGTCTGAAGAGCTTGTCCATGACTCCCCCATATGGTTTCCTCTTTTGGCATCTCCTCTGACAGGCAGATTACATTTGCTGAAGAAAATCGTTGTAGGTACAAGCATACAGTATGTACTCTGGATTAAAATGGAGTGATATATATGTAAAGAGTAGTGTACGCCCTAAACCAGGAGAGGTCCTGTGGTGAGTGCATGCTGCTCAAGGTAAGGATTAGCAGAGATCTTGTGGCAACATAACATCTCCTACAGGTGTTGGGTAGCTCAGCTGTGTGTGTTTGGGTGTGTGACACTTAAGTATTAAAAATGACTCTAAATGGCAATAATGATGAAACATTATGTTATTTAAATTATTATATGATTAAAATGCATTTTAACAATTTGTCTGTGGGTATGTGCATGTATTTGCCTGAACCTGTGGCATCCTGTGACAGATTGTCAGTGTTTGTTTAACACAATGTCACATTCCAAAAGTTGTCATATTGAGTCCAGTAAGGTACACAGTAAGAATCCCACAGACATACCAGTCAGCTTAGACACACCACAAATATTCACCCTGAGATATGACACAACCCTAAAGTCGGGAAATAAAATCTCTTCTGAGTGATATGATTTTGTTTCTTTGTTTGTCTCTTTGTCTTCTTTGTTTTTCTTTCTTTTCCCACCTCTCTCTTTCAGTGTTCCTGCAGATTCCCCTGCTGTCGGCTTTAGTCACATTCCCCAGTCTGTTAGCCTTCTGATACCGAGGCCAGACTTGAAAGGAAGTCTTAAGGACGAGAGCTTATACACTGTGCCAGATTTTGTTAAATAACTACGATGTTGGTGCCAATTCATCAGTAATTGTCCCTTCTGGCACAGTCTGTTGAAAGTCCTGGAGAAGCCTAAGCTCAAGATCACTGCAAGTGTTAATCTGCTTATACTTAAGGTATCAGGTTTTCTTTTGATGTCGCTAAACATGTTGACTCCTATCTCGGTGCAGAAGGCAATCCAGACATAGCTATGAGCGAGATGGGGGCTTGTCTGCCTTCTTCTTCCAAGAATCTTATGGGTTATGTGTTCCTCTTCTACCATTCATTATGGTGCTAAAATAAAGCAACAACCAAATCAGAGGAAAAAGGAAACAGGAAGAAAGAGATTGATCCTGCACTAATTGTTCTTTCCTTATCACAATTTGGCTTACTCTTGTACAGTGTAAAATGGCCTGATTTCTTCTTTTTTATTTAATGAGGCGAAATCCTATTTCTCAGACTAGTCAATATAATATTCCATGTTTTTTTCCAACTTGCTTTATCAGTGGGTTCCTCAACTCAACACAAAAGACAATTTCCTCAAAGTAAAAAATGATTTAGTGTATTAATTAATTTTCCTTATGTCATCGGGATGTATTTCATATGTCTGTAAGTTGGTATGATGCACTCTGTGGTAGACTGTTTACATACAAGTGGCAATAGTACTGAAAACATATATCTATATACTGGGGAATCTGCCACAGGGAATCAGGTGGACAAGCCAAGGAAAGGTGTATCCTCTTGGGATCTGCAGTCCTTGGCATGCTAGGCCTCCCTCAGGTGCTCAGATGAGCCTTGATGATCAATCATTGATGCTTTTTGTCAGGTGAGATTCCCCCATCAGTCAGTCATTCATTTAGGGAGAGCCTTAGGTGATGGGTGATAGTGCACAGGCTGTGGGATCAGGGCGAGCTCCCACATGCAACAACACTGATCCCACACACAGGTGGAGATTTGTCATAGACTGGTAAGAGCTCATCTGTGATTGCATAGGGTGTTTGAAAGTGACATGTGTACACATGGAGTAGATTCATGTGTGTTTGTGCGTCTGTGTCCATTTAATAATTTATATATCTTTCAACATGAATTGTGTCTGTATTTGTGTAATATATTTGTAGGTAAGTCAATTTACAAACATATACATTTAGTAATTTGGCATTTTTATCCAAAGTGATTTTTATACAATTTTAAATGTAAACTTAAAAACCCAGAAATAAACTTTCTTCTTTGCTCATGCTGGAATCAAAAGTAAATGTCTACCTGCCTAAAGGGACTCTTTAAATGTGCACCTTGGATAATTTATGGCAGAGTTTAGAAGTTGATTGTGTGGGTTTGTTATTGGAAAAATACAGGTGGGGACTGAGCTGAGACATGTTTTATCAATCTGGCTGTGTGTCTTCTGATGTATCTTAAGATAATGGCGTAATACAACCCATGTTTTACTGTAATTCCACTTTTGATTTAGAGGTGTTTGTCTCTGGCAGGTGATGTGGTGACCACTCCCACTGTGACTGCTGGCTGTGGAGAAAGTGACT
>OMLM01005222.1:108759-155687 GCA_900302695.1 Helostoma temminkii | reverse complement strand
TTTTGTTAAAGTTATTGCTATTACAGTGCATCAAGCCGACCAAAAGAATACTTGTGATTGTAGTGATCATTTCACATTTATGTTTCATTAGATGCCTATTTAGTTTTAATTGCTTGTGTAGGTGCTGCTAGTTATATTGAATATATTTGCTAGTTATATTGAATATATTTATTAACATTGAAACACATTCTTACTTGTGTCCTTTTTAGACTACATGCACCCACACACACACACACACACACACACACACACACACACACACACACACACACACACACACACAGACTTAACCTCTTTCCATAATTTCCCTTACAGTAGCCTCACCTGTACCTTCACCCTGCTTGTCAACACTTCATTAACAAACATATATTATGCAGTAATCTTGCTTTCTACATTAGAAAAACACATTCTTATTTCTCCACCCAAACAGTATCAGTCCTGCTTTATTACATGTCAGCATCTCTTCTCTCGTCTTCTTTTTTTTGGTCTGGAAAAAAGATTATGCCCCAGGCCAGAAAGGATGCAGTAGTAGGGTGGGGTTTCAGTGGTGGAGAGTCGGTGGTGAGATGAAGAGGAGGAGGAGGGAATGCATTGGATCTCTCATTGCTCAAACCACAGGTGTTTCTTTAATACCTTGCCTTGTTGGAAGTGATGAGGAAATGAGGGGCAGGGTTTTCTCCTCTCTTCCTCTAGTCATGCGTTTTCTTTTCCGCTCCAGGGATCTAGCATATTCTGGCATATAGATTTCTCTCTGTTTTAGAAAAAGACAATTTCATTTCCACTTTGCAACATATGGTGCTGCACTCCCTTCAACATGCCTGTCGCCCTGCACAAAGGCTATTTTCTCAGTAAATTCTGTCCTAGCTATTACAAGATTCATTAAAAATTAAAGCGGCAGTCAAGGAAGGCTGTAGGGAAACACAGAACTCCTGAGAAGAATTCATGCTACAGACACAAGACTGAGGAGATGAAATCTGGTTTATTTTACCATATTCATACAGTACCACACTGCCACATATGGTGGAAGAAAGCTCAGTTGCTCTGTTTGTAGCTGACAGGCTGTTATGTGTGACTCACTATGTTCATATTCAACACACCAGGCTGCTACCACCCGCCCTCCTTTTCTTTCTCATCTCACTTGGTGATAAATACGAGTAATAAAGGAGATACATTAGCAGAAGATTGTCTTTTTTTCATTTAACTGGGAGACAGAGATAGATATTGATCATGTGGTGAGACATTGTCTCGCTAGGCCAATCTGTCTTGCACTGCAACTGGTAACACATCAGCAATAATGTACAGTGCTACAGGGGGAAAATCACTCATCTGAATGCAGAGATATTTATTCTTCACATTTTGCATAATGTCAGATATTATTATGACCCCCATATAGATACCAGTCAAAGAAAGTCTAAGTTTTACCCCTGAAATCTTCAAATTACTTCCAGTAGTTGTAGATCGTAAGAAAAGCAAATTGACCCTGCACCACTCTATGAGTTATATGCATATAGATTTACTAATGTTCTCTTCCATTTTCATCTCTCTAAAACTTCATATAAACTCATTTAGTTCAGGGATTGCTATGCTAATGGATTCTGCAGAGAGATCTTTGTAAGCCTTTCCTCCTCTGACACAGGTAGTACTCGCTTCTGAAGTCTGATCACTAATTAACATACAAACCAACAGTGGGTGTTTATTTGTGGTTATGGTGAAGCAGCAACATAACTCTGGGGGAATTCAGTGAGTCTGTGCATTGATGTGGCAGAAACTAAACTCTGTATATGGCCATCTGTCAGACAGAGGGAGAGATGACACGATTATGTCATAACGTGCATTGTATAAAGTTGTTACAGCTTCAGCAGCAGGAAGCACTTGTGCCAAAAGTGACCTACAGGATGTGTCTATCAAATCTGCTTCCCAGTGGCAGCCTAGCATGTGTTTATACGGAGGTGTGTGCATAAGTGCATGAAAACGTTGTTAAAATATGGTCGACTGAGTCTGCACACCTGTCTGTATTTGCAGGACAGGCAGATCTGTTTGTGTGCACTTGTGACTGCATGTGCTGTGTTTGTACAGAAGTGCTCAGACTGTGAGGGATAGATAGAGCTCGTACACAGGTCAGACCCGAAGGCAGCCAGGGGGATGTGAGCACTCGGCTGTGACCACCAACAGTTGTGCAGGCCTTCAGTGTGTCCATCCCTTTATCTCTCTTTCTTGACATTATGCCACTTTTCAGAGTGATCAAGGACACAGATATTATCAGTCTATCAACCATGAGTGTCTGAAAGGATTTATTTTAACGTACAGGTACAGGTACACCCAGACACAAAGTGTCAGATATATATAAACAATACAATCTACCTATACTATTCCCATTTATCCAATCCAATCACACGAAAACACAACAATAATTTTAGACTCATATCAATGTATCAGCATTTTTTAAACTTGTCATTTACAATAATTATGATCATATGATCATTATGTTAACCAAAAAATCTAATCCAGTTGCAATAACATTCCTCACAGAAACACATTTATGCACAGGAGACTGGGTTGTGTTTGCAAGTGTAAGAAAGCATTGTTTAAAATCTAAATTTTGTGCATTGTGTTTTTTAACATATGTCATGTGAAGCCCAAAACACACACTAGGAACGGTGCATTTTTAAAATAAATCACTGGTTTGTATGATATTTTCACTGTACAACTGACTGAAAAGCTGAGATTAACTAAACGGAAACACTTGCTGTTTATTTCTATGCTTTTAGTACATTTTCATCCTAATCAATGCTTTTCTTTAATATTCCCACCTTTAAATGACATTTGGTTTGGTCCAAAATGGTCCATATGAACAAAGTGAGAGCTTTTGTGCGCATTTATGCAGGTAGCCCAAAAGCAGTAAATTATTCATGATTATTAATCGTTTTCAGCGCAGTGTCAGGATCATCAGAATGCAACAGCAAATCATACTGTGAACATTCCCACAATGTGTTCATGTTGAGCCCTGTAATGTCAGTTTATGTGCAGTTTTTCTGCTTAACTGCAAGTCTTATGTATTTGCAGCAGTGATATTTGGTTCCCATCATTCTGACATGACTTCTCTAATCATTAAGATAATAACATAGTATGGACACAATTGTAAGTGTTTAAGAACTGTGACTGTCACTGCCAAGTATGGTATAACCAGAAACCAGAAAAACCACGAAGGTAGCTCCAGATATAGTATCCTCAGCATATAGTGAGTGTTGTTCTGAATTATGTGTGTTCATTTTTTGTGATAGGGCAACAGCCCTTGAACGCACCATGGAATTTATGCACTTAGCTCCACCACCTCCCCCCTCTTTGTTCTGGCTCCCATCTCACCTGGAAGCAATTGCCACTGGGCATACATAAGAGTACATGGCAGCCACTTCGAACAATGGCAGGAGGAGACCTACCAGGAGGTACGAGCTCTTCTGATGTTCTGAATGTCTTTATGCACTAGTCTTCTTTTTAGCTTTATGCTTTAAATGACTGGCTTTATGTATTTTTATGTATTTGTTTTATGTATCTGTTTGTTTCATCTGGCTTCTGCTGCAAACACAGCACCTGTATGCCCAACAGAAAAAAGAGTATTAACAGCATTAGTTTGAAACTGTTGCGTAAAAGCAGGTGGTAAATTAAAACATACTCTGACTTTTACCCAGCTGAAGGACTATGTGTGTCCTTAACTAACCTTTTGTGTTCTTGTCTTATTGTAGTACAGTTTACCACTGCTGTTTGCCTAGCAGATGATTTGTAGTAATTGCTTTAAAAGTTGTGTTTATTGTTACTTTGTTTATTTCACCCTTCACTGTTTAAAGCCGTTTCCTAAGTTTTAGCATTTCTGACGTTTTTTGTTATATCTAGGTTTTACAGTTTAATCAACTTTTGGCACTTTAGTAGTTCTGAAAATTTTAGCTTTTTTTGAGTTTTTTTTAAAGATATGGACGATTAACTTCCAGGTGTGTCTGTGTAAGTGCAGCCCTCCTTCCTATATCGCCATGTTGTTTCAGTTTGCTGTGCTGTGTGGGTGTGTGTGTGTGTGTGTGTGTGTGTGTCAGGGTGATTCCCTGGTCTTTACTTGATTAAAACCTAGAGATTTTAATGCTGATGTAAATACATCTGTCTTTTTTTACAAATTTAGTGTTTTATACAAACCTCCGTTAAATTCTTTATTTTAACCACAGAACTCTGTATCTACTACTAACTACTGTATCCAGAGGTGTAAAAAGAACTACATTATAGTACTCAAGAAAAATACTGTTATTATGGTGAAATTGTAAAGTAAAAGTAAAATTGTTTAAAAATCTACTCAGGCAAAAGTGAAAAGTAACTAACTCTAAATGTACTTTGAGTACACATTACTTCATTAATTTGGTAATCTATAACAGTGGCTGCCAACAGAATATTTTATTTCGAAATGTATTGAATTCTGGTGTGAAGCTGGAAGTACTGTTTCCTGTTGTAGAACAACTTACGGGCAGCTGCTGGACAGAATCTTTCTAGGTTCACAATAAACTACAGGCTACAGCACTGAATATGTTAAACTTGGTTTTACTTGGATTAACAACAGATAAAAAAGAAATGCTGACAACCATGAAAACCATTAAAGATCAGTAACTGCAGGAACAATTTAATGACTAAAACCAAAGTAAGATGAGAGCGATGCGAGCACATAAAGCGTCATGCTGCAGAAGAAGCTTAGCTCATGAAGCTGTATGTGACAGTAGGCTACACTGATAATTTAGCATATTGTGGGATGAATTGTAATCATTGATCAATCAATAATCAAAGTTGGGCAGACACTGAATTTGGCATTAATTTAGATCTGATTCATTCTCGCCCAAATGAACAGGTTGTCATCAACCCCGTCTCCTAAAAATAAAATCAATCCCGATTAAGTTGTTTTTTTGTTTTTTTTGTCAACATAATGACCATATGTTCACAATTAACGTAAATCCCAAGCTGCAAATACATCGATCCTTAACTTATCAATTAAATGTCCACAGGCAATGTTTTTTTGACTTTTTAAACTTTTTTTAAGCTGTCTTTATCAGCTGGCCAGTTTAAGGGTCTTATACAGTAGCTCTGGGCGTTTCTGTCTCAGCACTGAATTGCTCTTCATCACTGCCTTCATAACTGCCCAAACTACAGAAGAGCTCTCATTCCTGAGAAGAAGAATCTATAGAACTGCCTTCTTCCACACCTCTTTTCTCCATCTACTTAACTGTGTGTCTTCTCTCTCCTGCAGTTGTGCTTCACCCTCTGTCTTTTTTTTCTTTCTGCAGGTGGCCACCCACCCTGAGCCTGGTTCTGCTGGAGGTGTCTTCTTTTAAAGGAAGATTTCCTCTCCACTGTTGCCTCGTGCTTGCCCAGGGGTGGATTTGTGGGGTTTTCTATATAATTTTATATAGTTGTATTGTTAAATTCTGTAAGGTCTTAAACCTTTTACTGTGAAGTGCATTGAGATGATTTTTGTTGTGAAATGGTGCTATATAAATAAACTGTATTGAAGTGGATTGAGAAGTAGTAAACGTTTAAATTCGGAGAGCGAAGTCTTTTAATTTTCTTCAACACTAAGAAGAGGATGGAGTATTGTGACATGTAATAATGCACAAATTTGCTGCCAGTGTGCAGGCCGTGAGGAAATTTCCACAACAAGCCTTAAATAGGAAATAATGGGCAAAGACATTGTTATAGGTGTCACACCCAGCCTGTGTGTTTCTTCACCATCATCGCCAGGGTTAATGCAAACACAACAGTACTCACAAATATATTTTTCACATAGTTAGTCAAAAAAGTAAATATTCATTTTACCATCCAGTGATAGAGACAGACTCCAGCCTCCCACTATGAATATGAAAAATATGTTTGTATAGATATTTAAGGGATGGATGGTTACTTATCTTTTTTACCTATATTTTACCTACATGCTTTATCCATCAAGCTTCATAATTTTAATGCATGGAGCTACAAAAATATTATTTATCAAATCTACACCCTTAACAAAAGATGAGATGCACTGTGAACCAGACAAGTTTTACACAGATTAAAATGTGCATTTTAGAAAAAAAAAAAACTGCATCTGCAAAAAAAGAAGAAAGACATTGCTCATCCTCCTGAGAATGGATACATTCAAAATCAATCACATTTTGCCTCTTTAACAGCTGTGCTCTCACCAGAAACACAATGTTTGAACTTGAGCAAGCTCTCCCCTTTTTACTGCTCGGAGGGGTGGAAGATACCACATTTTTGGACAAAATCCATTTGGCTCTGAGGCACAAAAAAAATGTTCTATCCTCCTCCCTGTGAGGGTATTGTGAGGCTGGTAGTAGCCAGCACAACACTAACACAGTATGTGTTTTTGTATTTACATTATTGTCTATGTACAGTATGTGTCCATGCATTCAAAACAAGCTTTTTAGTGCAATTATATATGCTCTGCATTTTACAGGTAAGCGTCATAAATTATTACATTATTAAAATGAATGGGTACCCAGACAAAGACTGTACTCTGGACTCAAATCAAACAGACAACAAGTCTACATACCATTTTATACCAAAAAGGTGTGACCTCTGACTTTAACAATACCCACGTGGGCAAATAGTCCCACTCATGCATAAAAAAGTACATGGAAAAAAATCACACAAAAAAAATATATCCATTGAACAACTTTTCTTTGCTTGAATATAAGGGAAATGTATCTAAATGGATTGTTAAATGATATATTAAGCAGTAGATGTTCATGCATGGAGAATTGTAGACAGTATGCGACAGAAGAAGGGGGGCGATGTTATTTATGGTGATGACACTTCTTTTTCCAGTTGAGGAGATGGTGGGTGAGCTTGGACACACAGCAGGTAACGAGGAGATGTCTACAGGGAGAAGTTTCCAGTCACCAGTTAATTGTGGAACACTAACATGCTTGCAAAAATACACACAAGATAGCTGCATGCCGTGAGAAAGACTCATACTGCTACAGACCACTCTGTCTGTCCAGTCATCTTCACGGAAACAAGAAGAAGAAATAATGTGAAAACCAATATTTGTTCTAATGACATACATTTGTGTTAATTCCATTCTGGATGATAACTTTTACTTCTGAGGGTCTCTGCGACTTCAGCATAAGCCTACTGCTCCCAGCTTTAAGCAACCCTCCTAGAATTTTAGTGCACCAACTATATTTTGTCTTTAAATAAATACTCTGTTCACAACTATTCAAATACTAGCTATATGTAGACTGGCTGCAAAGCAAGCCTGATAGGTGTCAGAGATCATATTCATGTTCCACATCTTAAAAGGCATATCAATATTCCATGTCCATCGAACTGTCTGCCCATGAGAGATGATTGATGTGTTCCTGTGGCAGTGGTTAGAAAGAGCCTGGGGAGGCTTAGGGGCAGCAGTAAGTGAGCATGCATGCCTGAATAACACAGAAGCCCATTTACCCACAGCACAAACACAAGACAAATCACTCACATGGTCACAGACGTACTACTACTAGTACTGCTGATGGATGTATACAAAACATGCAGATGGGGAATATGACAACGCTTGGATGATTCTGTGGACAACATTTGAAATGTTGAGTAATTATATTTTCAACTGGCTGTGCTGCAAATACTGCTGGTTACTAATAGCACTTAAGATACCTGTTAATATTTAGCATTCTGGAAACACCACCGTCTGTCAGATTAATTATTCACAAAAACCATTACATGCATGTGATCCATGTCAGAGTTCCAATGCAAAATAGACAGACAGACTCTGGCTTTATAATTGCAATCATTTGTTATCGATGTTTGCAACATGTCAGCAGAAGTATACAATATTAATACACAGAAGACCAATTTAATCCTGTCCACAGTGCTGAAGGCATGGTAGTGCACAATTATACAGTAATTTATTTGTACAGGAATATGAACCAGAATATTGAAAGTATTTATTAAATATCCCTTACTGCAGATTTCTTTCTCATTCAAACAACAACAGCACTTTCTAGTTGATGTTAGCTTGTTTTTAACATATTTGGATCCATCTGTCTTTCTACACCTGAGGCCATCCTGTCTTGGTTAAAATAGAGGCAACATGTCACTTCAAATTGTTTTGATAAATATTAAAGTACAGCAGAGCCCAAAGGGCTCAAAGTGAGCCAAGACAGCACATGGTAAAATGAGAAAAAAGTGAGAGAAAAAGAGAGCGGGGCAGTAATCTTAGGGATAAGCCTTCAGTAGGCAACATTTTTTTAAGATGTCTCTGTGAAGACAACATGCCATCCAAACGTTAGCATGAGTTATTCTCAATTTATATGTATATGTAATATGTAACAGAGTAATAAACCTTTATTTCTTTTGTGTACTCCATCTTTATAATACCAAATGATTCATTTTTCTTTGTTTTCATCAATTTCATCAGTGAATACTGTACTGCCGTAGCCCAAAGCTCAGTGCAGACATACTGTGAACCTACAGTTGCTCCCCATGTCTCACATCCACTCTTGTTTCTCTGTCTAGTCTGGGCATGAACTTCTCTGTGTATGAGCTTTAATCTGTCCCTCTGTCTGAGCCTATGCCAGTTTCTGCTTTTGCTTCAAGCTTGTCAGCATAAGACTGAATTGGTTTCTGCTCCTACAGCTTGAATTTAAGAAATGTCATTTCTGCTCAAGACCCTGTCTGTTCTGCTCATGAGTACAACCTTTACAATAATTTGTGTAGACTTTGCTCCACTCTGTCCACCAAAACAATTTAATGTTTCCTCATCAGGCCCTACTTCTGTTCCTGCTTTCATATGTTAAATCTGCTTTGGTTTGTCTCCAGTTGTGCAGTTCTCCACACAAGTCAGTGCCCCAGAGTTTTCCCTTCAAGATCAGTACTCCAACATCTTTTCCGGGCTCTTTTGTGCTCACCTGGAGCGGTTCACAAGCCACTCCTGTTTTGCCTCATAATACTTTCCTCAAATAGCTTTCACAATCTGTTCCGCTCAGTGACCTCTTGTGGATTCAAATTGCCCCCCAGAGCCCTTAAACATTTTCTCCAGTGCCAAGAAAAGACAACAAGCCAATCCTGTCTCCTTAAAATAGCAACTATACTGCAAACTCAAACTCAATTGCACACAATGTATTGTTTTCTGATGCATTTCTGATTTTTTGAACAGGGTTGAATAGGCAGAAATGTGCTGCATTAGCACTGGTCCATGCATCATAGGTGTTATGTGTCAAAAAGTGTCTTTTCTGGACTTTTCATATACTGACATGTTTTAATTACCCACGATTTGCCCTCAGACACTATCCCAGCTTTTGGAAAGACCTGAATAACCTGTCTACCCAGATGCTCTTCAGCCCCATTTTATAGGAATGTCTGTTTTTAGAGAAGTTGCCAGATGGTCTATGTTGCCAATTAAGCTGCCATAGCATTCCAGCCATCCCTGCTATTGTACCTGTGCTTATTGCCCTATTAACTGCTTGTGTCCATTTCTTGTCTGATCTCCATTGTCTTGCTGCAGTTACCTGTCATCCAGTCCCAGCCACTGAATTTATTTACCCAATTTGATTGCCTAACTTTTTAACCCCTCGGATTAAATTAATTGTTTTTTACCTTGTATATCATTTTGTATCTGCATTTGGTCCAGTTGTATGTTGCCACACTGTAAATTCCAATAGCTTTCCCAATTTACATAAATTAGTTACCATTACTTGTTTAGCAACAATATCTACTAGTTTAGTTGGAGTAAATTGCAGGGCAAACAAAATATTTACTTACATTACAACTTTTAAATACTTAAAACAATCAGCAACAAAGGAACTGGTTACTAAAACTATGACTAAATAGAGTGTGAATGAAATGGAAAGTGATATTTAGCAGAACTTCACTTTTAAGTTTCACAAGTAACATTTACTTGGTCTTATTAAAGCAACTGGTTTGCATGGTTATAACAAATAAACCCGACTTGCTGAACAGGTAACTATAACTTACCAGGAATGTCACATTTATTGGTACAACCTAAATAGACAGTACATTTCACTTTTTACATTTTCCAGGTTCTTCCCACAGCACAAAGACATGGATTCAGGTTATTTGGAGACTCTAAATTGCCTGTAGGTGTGAATGGTTGTCTTTGTCTATATGTGGCCCTGTGATGGACTGGTGACCTGTCCAGGTTGTATTCTACCTCTCCCCCATACAATAGCTGGGAGAGGCTCCAGCACACCCGCGGATGGATGACTTAGTTGTGTGAAATAGTTATTCTAAGTATTTAAGACTCAACCCTGTCTCTTAAAAATTCCATTCCTATACAGCTAAACTGCAATGATAACTACCTTTTTCAGAAAAACATAATTGCAACCGGATTACGTTTTCCATCAGAATAATGACCATATGTTCACAATTAACGTGAATGACAAGTCACAAATAGATTGATTCATAACATATCAATTAAATGCCCACAGGCAACGTATTTTTGTCTGCAGAATTATCTGATCTACAACATCTCTCTCTCTTCCGCTAAAATATCCAATCTTACAGTTTAACATGCCGATATATATCCAACTTTATTTATGTCTTTTATGGTTGGGTTCAGGCACTCACAGCGCTACTTTAGGAAAAGATTGTTGGCTGGGTATTAGTGAAAAATGTAACAGATCCCTTCACAGACACATCTGCAAAAAATTTTTAAAAAACCAAACACGATCTATTTTTCATGCCTAAACCTAAACTCATGCAGAACTCTGGTCTTGATCTCAGATCTGCAGATTGCAAATCCTGCAAATTATACACCCGCCATCCACCCCACTTACTTTCTCCATCCATCCCTGTAGGGGTCACGAGTGTGCTGGAGCCTATCCCAGCTGTCATACAGGCGAGAGGCAACACACCTACGGGCAATTTAGAGTCCCCATTTAATCTAACTGCATGTCTGAATGTGGGAGGAAGCCGGAGTGCCCAGAGAGAACACATGCGAACACGCAAGAACATGCAAATTCCACACAGATAGACCCTGGCTGACCCTGGGAATCAAACCCAGGACCTTCTTGCTGTGAGGCGACAGTGCTTGTGATGTTTCAGTCATTCACAAAATACTTTGCCTGACAACATAATGATTATGTTCGCCAAAAAAACTTGATTTTTAAGAGACAGGGTTGTTATACTGATTCACGTCAAGTACATTTAATGTAAAATATACACTTACACACAGTGTAAGACTTAATACACTTAATACAATTTTGATATGATATGATTCTAGATCACTTTACTTAATTTAAGGCAGTTAGCTTCCTTGCTATTTTCATGTAAGGGCAACTAATTACAATTTACAGAGTTGTGATATGACTCAGTGAGTCCTTTTGTGTATATTTTTCAGTACATCAGAGAATAAAGAAGGTGTAAAGTATGTCAAGGTTTGTCTGTTTAGATGTGTGTGTGTGTGAGAGAGAGCAATTTCCTTTTTTAAGATTTAAGATTCAGTTTACTCTGCTACTATTACCAGGCCTACAAAGAAACACATTCACAATACAGCAATACACAGCATGTCAGCAAATCAATCATCAACATATGAATTCATTTCACTACTGTAGATGTTTGACCAATGTTTGCAGCCAAATACAAATCTGTGGCAGAAGACTGATAAAGTTGCAGTCGCATGGCCTACTGATACAATTTTCCTACAGAGTTCTTTCTCTGCTGAGCAGAGTCCTTGGTACAACCTAAAATAATCTGTGTCACTGTTGTGTTGACAAATGACAAACATGGTGTTCAAGGTTTTAAAAAACAAGATAAAAAAAGCTGAAATCATGTCCACATAAATCAAAAATCAGGATTTTACAACCAATAATCAAATTATTAGCTTGTTGACTTATTTTTCTACAAAAGCCAAAGTATAGCTGCCTTTAGATCAATTGATCTTAGTAGGTAGAAACTATTTGTGGAAGCACTGCTTCCCACAGTCATTGGTTTTAGCTACAGAGCCCTAATTAACAAAGCTCGAAGCTCGATATTGAGTGCTACCTTAGCTGTGATAAATAACACTAGCTTTATCTCACACACTGCTTTTTCCTAATTGAATCAACAGAGAAATTGACATGTTTTTGTTTTTGCTGAACAGGATTTTCGATTTCTCCCCTGGTCAGATGGTCAGGTGAGAAAAACCTCAGGGACTGAGATGGTTCATATAACCTTGAGATTATATTAAAATTTTGAGCCTGGCTCAGAAATTGATAAGAGCAAATACCGGACGCATCAGTTTCACATGTTTGTGAAGGCTTATAGGATGATCACTCTAAGCCTCCTGTATGCTTAATTACCATTATTATAAGCATCACATTTTGATTATCGCTCTACTGGAATAAAATCTTAACTGGATACCTATTCACTTATTTGGCCTAGTCTTTTTGAACATGGTACATGTAATGCTTGCCAGTTTTTTTTATATAAAACTGAAAGACCAAAAAAAACTAAAAATTGAATTCACATTACAAATTATCAGGTTTTTCTCAAAATAGCAGACCCAAATGCAGACCAGGCCAAAGGAGGGGTATGAAAAAGGGCTTTATTTATATGATGCTAACAGAAAGGTAAAACAAAAAGATGAGTAAAGGTCTTTACTAAAAGTCACTCCAGAAGAAGGAGGAAAGACAAATCAGAAGCAGAGAACCAAAATACCAACTAAACAGATGCAGATGACTAATTAAACTAATGCACAATGTCTACAACACTGAGAAAAACTGAATATGAACTGAGGAAGTGTGATGTGAACTAGAGTCTAGAACCCTAAAATAATACAAAAACCCAGAACCATAAACACACAGCAGTTTCAATAAAATGCAGAAAACAGACCAAAGCTAACTTATAAAAAGGAACTAATGATAAACTCAAGTCCAGGGCAGAAAAACCAAGAGCAAAGAAACAAAACAGCAAACTAGGAGACTAAGTCCAACAACCAAGTGACTGGCAGAATTAGACAGAAGCTAACCAGGAGTGAAAATCCAGGGAAGCGATGGGTCAGAGCAAGTCCAAACCCAAGTAACAGCAGGATGATCTGGCACTAGCTGTGACACAGGAGGGTATTTATGGAGGTGAGCTGACTGGCTAATGGGCTGCAGCTGGGAGTGATTAGACTGATTGAGTATGATTGTGTGTGTGTCTGTCTCAGGCGAGCAAAGCAGGGGGCGTGGTCAGATGGGTGTGTGAGAAATGTAGCAGAGGTATAGCTGAGGAGGTGTGGCCAGGTGGATCTGAGAGAGTGAATAGGAGAGAACAGGAAGACTAGAGCAGAAACTGAAATCTAAACAAAGAAAACATAGATCATGACAGAAATGTCACAACAATCATGTTTCTAAAATTTTAGAGTTTTGCAGAATAATGCAGTTACATCTGGATAGCAACCAGTCATAATAAAATTATGCACCCTACATAACAACAACAGTCCATCACTAACCTATCCATTCTAGCTACTGATGTCACGGTCTCCAGCCTGGCACCTGGTTCTCACTCCATATATGGTCCCTCCCTGCTTCCTGTCATTGCAATCAGAATCACTAACACCTGGTTTTTCCTTTTTATAACCAGTTCTGTTGCTCCTTGCCAGTCGCCAAATTGTCAGCTCAGCTTGCCCTGTTTGCAGTGCTGCAGTTACATCCTGTTACATACTGTTACAAACCCTAAACCAGTTTTGGACCTGATTGCTGCCTCTCACTATTGTGCCTTCCGACCTCTTCTTGAACCTGACTGTGCTTTTGGTTAGTGGATATTGGATCTATTATTGGAAACCTGTCTTTGGACCTGACCCCTGATCTGTTTTATGGACCTGAACCTGCTGTAATTATAACCTGTGTGTGAAACCAGACTGAAAACCCGATCTGTCTCTATTTCTGCCTGCTTTACTTTAATCTGAAGGACTGATTATTAGGACTGTATTCTAAGGATTGTGGACCCAAAAACATCTGTCTCAGTGTGTACATGTGTGTGCTTTTGCTATGTTGGAGAAGGATCAGCATGCAAAAACCAGAGCCCCAAGGGTACTGCCATCTTGCTTCCAGCAGCCATCTTTTGTACCACTCAGCAGCCCAGACATCTCCTGCTAACCTGCTGTTCCCCACCTACTCTTGATTGAGTAATGTGCTGGATTGGGTCCAATGGATGGGCCTTATTCACAAAGCATGATTTCTTTGTGATTGTTGTCAATGGCCATAGGAATGGGTTTAGTTTTGTCAGTACCTCTATGTAGTAGCTCATCATTCAAGGAACGGACCTTGGCAGTGTGTGGCAAAAGTAAGAACTTAAGTTATGTTTCTTATATTTTCTTAGTGAAGATAAATGAGATTCAGATACATGAAATTAGTATCAGCACCAGAGTGAATGGAAGTAGTTTTCTCAAGTCTAAGTAATCTGATCCAGAAGAACACAGGTAAGAGGACAGGAGACTGGACCAACTCAGCAGTTGTCTCGCTTTCCCTGCTGAGCACGATCTTTTACAGAGCAAGAGCCGACTCTGTGACCAGCCCCACTGCAATACAAGCACAGGTTAATATGAAAAAATCTCTCTGACTACTGTTTTGAGAAACAGTTTTTTCCTAACTGTAACTCCTCTCCAAAGCTCTGCCGACCTCCAAGTTCTAGCTTTGCCTGTCAGGAGAGACAACACATAACAGATCATTTTGTAGGAAAGAAGGAGTGCCGCATTTTAAAGTGAAGTTCACATCAACTTCACATCAAGCGCATGAGTCTCGTCTGCCACGTGGTGACAGCAATTTTTACGATTTATTTTGCAGATATCTAATTTTTTTATTTGTATTTGTCAGAGTTTCAGGAGAAGATGAAGAGTGTGGGGGTTACAGGAGGTGAGGAGGGCACTCGTAATATGGCGTGTTGGTGTCTGGTGAACCAAAAACCAACTAACAATAATATTGGTATATATTTTTTACATTTTTTGTCATTTGGCAATATCTAAATGTTCTAGCGATGCAACTACATGACAACACATTTATGTTCTCTAATGCACCCAAAAGTGAAAGAAGCCAAATGTCTGACAGTCAGTGCAATAATCACCCCCAGATGACCAATTATTACCTACAAAGGAAGTTGCTTCAATAGTATGGAAGCTTTCACCAGGTACATTTCTCTCAGAGAGCAGATCGGACTTACATTACTACTGGAGAAAGCTGCTTTTTCTGAGTAACATGGTTACTTGAGTGTATGTAAATGCAGTCAGTGACAGTAGCACACTGGAAAAGAAGGTTGGAAAATATACTTTATGGTGTCGTCACTAATAAATGCTGCTGACTGCTAGCTGCAGTCATTGATCACTATCAGTTACTGTACTTTACTTATTATCATTGAATAATGAATCTTTCAATTGAATAATAATGATTATTATCAACTGAACAACACTGTTCTGTATTCTTTTTTATAAATATCATATGCTCTTGAAATATCATTGCTATTAAATATTATCGGTAATATATTGTTATAATTTTGAGGCTATATATGCCCTATTAGGATAAGCAGTGGCTAAGAGAAACTTAGCACTTTTATTCATTCACTTTCAGCTAAATATTTTGTAAAAATTCTGCAATACTGTGAATGACAGTATGAATCTATCATAGCTAGATTATTTACGTTAGTTAATTCTGGCTATGGGGCAGTGGAAAAGAACATGCAAGATCCAATGATATGGCCTGGTATGCTTTACTTACATGTGCAAAGATTTAAGTTCCACAGTGTGTGTGCACACAAAGAAAAGAAAGAATCTAAATTGTTACCTCATGAAGAAGATAAGACTGTTTCAGCTTAAGGATGATTGGATCTATGTTTAGGCAGGCTACCACGCCTATACTGTTTGTTGGTAAATTACTCTTCCTTACTGTAGCTTCTCTCAAGTGGCACAGCGAGATAAATAGTCATCCACTCCAATAATAACATGAATAGCCATTAAACAAGACCAGTGATTAGGTCTAGGAGCCATTTGGGAGATTTCTAAACAAGTCTTCAGACGTCTCACATGACAAGCTTAGCTCTGCTAAACTCCCATCTGTCAACTTATGCATATATATATATACAAATTGCATAAGAAGTCATTACATCCTTCATAAAAGTAAAGTGTTACTGTGGGGATATGTACAAGAAAAAAGCCAGCGTTTAAAGATTATATTTAGTCTCCATGGTCTGGTAACTGGCTTTATGTTCCCAAGACTCAATCATAAACCCACTTTACAACCCCACAATAGGTGAACTGAATTGGTGCAATTGAAATGGGGACAATTATGGGTCAATTTCCTCAAATGGGTGGAAATAACTCAGCAATCCCCAATCTGACCAAATAGGTTTTGCAGGTTTCTGTTCATCATACAGCAAGTAAGTCCCTGAATATTAGTTTGTATTATGTATGTTAATGAAGTTAATAACAACTGGTAAATAAAAAAAAGACGTTACATAACTTTATCTGCGTTATTCAAAAATTCATATAGTTCATATTAGTCAAAAAAGAAATAGTCCTGTTGGCAATCAAATAGTTTATTTCTGTGCTACAATCTAAGATAAAAGATAATCAGAAGTATCAGTGAAGAGAACTGTCACTAAAAAGTAAATTTCATATTCTACCATCATGTGACAATCAAACAAAAATTTTTAGGGGACAACACTGCATAAACATGTTCTTCATCTCTTTTAGATATGCACTCCTTTCTGTTTCAGGTTGAACCTAATAACATTTTTATCACTTTGAACATTGCACAAGTCTGAATTGCATTTAGTCACAAAAATGGATAAATGGAAGATTGGATACTGAAACAGGATGTCATGATTGGCTGGCCAGTCAAGGGGGAAAATCCACCCTGGACCGTTCTGGAGCTGGATTATCCTAAACAGGACAATGTAAAAAAGAAGTAGGGGGTCCACTGCTAACCCACTTGGTGTATGTCTAGATAAACCCAAGAGCCATATAAGTGTATAACAATTAATAAAAAGTAGATTTTGCATAATTGGGGACCTTTAAAAGCTCCAACCTGATATCTGACATTTCTTTGGCAGCTCAGCTTAAAACATGATTGTATTAAAAATGGTTCTTGGAACACACTTACATTCACCAGCCATGTTGTAGACACACGTTACTTGATTTAGTACCCAATCTTACACAAATATCATTATTCGTGTGTCTGTCACAATCATGGTGGTGGGCAGGGCCACTGCATGCACTTCTACCATTCTAGGCAAGAAACAATTTTGCCACCTTCTATTTCCAACACATCATAATAGCAACACACAAAGGCCAAACCAACTACATTGTTATATTTTATCAACAAAAACCTGCTTTTGGAGAACTAGCCATTTCAGTGTAAAGATAATGTTGGTATTTTAGACATGCTGCTGCAGTGGTATTTCCAAATTCTCAGTAATGATTCATAAAAGCTGGAGGAAGGATAGACAAAGTCATGACTGGTTATTGTTTTCCTTCATAAGCTAAAAGAAAACAAATGTTCTCCACTTAGTAATAAGTCTTACCCAAAATGTCTTGAATAGTCACCAAACTCCTGCTTTTGCTTGTAAATACATGTCTTCCAGCAACAGTGAATGCAGCAGCTGTGTGTGCAGCTCACAAGCTTGTGCCAAAGTTTTTGTCTGAATCCACCATGCACCATGTACAAATAATCACTCATACACCTACTGCACAGGTCAAAGTCTATTGAAATCACACAGCATCATTTTATGGTGATAAACCATAACCCAAATATGGTGTTTCTGCTTGATGATTACACTGACACACTTGTGTGGAAATTCTGTGCACTGACAGAACATATATGCAGAGTGAAATGCTGAGAATACAAGGGATCAATTGATATTGTCTGTAATAAACCAGAGGTGTATTAATTGTTCTGATTGGATATTAGGGCTGCAAGCTACAGGGAGGGAATCCTGTGCTCTGTAGTATGTTCTCTGTGCAAGAGCAAACACACACACACGCTGAATAAGAGTATTCCCTCTGAGGGAGCAGATGTGATTTGATATTAGGCTGCAATATTTTCGTATAAATGAAACAATAGCAGTCAGGTAGCTGGCTAATATTGGATTACATGAATGCCAGAGGCCATGTCAAACTGCGCCATTATTTCACTGGAAAAACATTGGAAAATAAGCACCACATAGCGTATGAAAAATGCCCCAAGCCATGTCTACCCATCTACTGACCCAAACACGAATTTCATGTGTGTCACTGACATGAAGGCTTTGCATACATGTGTACCAGTCTCTTTAAATATGACAATATGTGTGTATTTGAATTCATGCATGTCCTCCTTTTAATATATAGGCCAACTGTTGTGTTCTGATTTTCACATAAACCAAGGTTAATAGATGTTTTTGGCAAACTAATTTAAATAATGAGACTCCACATTGACTGTGTGTACAGCATTTGTGTGCATGTGTATGAGTGTTAGCTTTGGCCTCATTAAGAGTGAGTTGATGGGTTGGCAAGGATCAGAGAGATTCATAATCTAAACACAGCTGCACCCCCATGTTTTTATAGTCTGATTTTACACTGGTGTGTGTCAGTGTGTGTTTAATCTTCATGTTTGGTTATAGACACGATTTTTATGTGTGCTTGTCTCTCATATTTGTGAGGCTGTGCATGTGCTCTCTAATCTGGTTTACAGGAAACATGGTACAGCCAAACACATGGTCAATTTCACCTCCCAGTCCTATCATTAGCCTGGGGCATAATCCTTAGTTATAATTCAGATGATGGGCCCTGTCAGTGGGGGCCCGCTAATAAGTCACATAAATCACAGCGTGAAGCTGGGGCTGGGTCGAGGCCCAGTGATGACGGCCATTTTCTCCTTCTGCAGGCAGAAAGCTCTCCATGTCACTTGATTACCAATAAGAGCTGATGAAAAGGGCAGATACACACGCACACATGCCCACATGTGCATGCACAAAGAGTGATAATCTACAGCCAAAGCCTCATGCTTTGAATACTGAGCATAGTGAAATACCAAAGGAGTGCAGATGAGCAGTGGGGCTGTGTTAGCATATATTGAATGCCACAGATTACTTCGTGCTAGCAGAACCATTTATTCTTCTCACACTTGGAAACATTTTTACAAATTAAATCACTCAAAATAGAAAATAAAACCTTCTGTCCTTAATCATTTCTGCTATTTTTCACTGTCGAATTGTTTCAGCTAATCCATTTCTGCATCATGACACAGAGTTACCTTGAATTATTTTCTGGCTTTTGTATTATATGAAATCATATGGTGGAAAAGGCCATGTGTTAGGAACAAGATTAACAACCCTGGGCTGATATGGGATTATCACAGCTCACTAGCAGTAAGGGATGGCTGTGGATTAAATCTAACACCAGAGATGAATCCAGGACAATCTGCTATGACTTTATTTTGCACAGGATTATTTCTTTGACATAAATTCATAAAGTTAAATACTTAACACTGACAGAGTTAGAGCAACTCTTTCAATAGTTAAAATCTAACACTCATTAACACAGATTAGTGCTGAATTTACACAACACTAATGTGTAGTGTCAGTGTGAATGGTTGTCTTCGTCTATATGAGGCCCTGTGATGGACTGGCGACCTGTACCCTGCCTCTCGCCCAGATGATAGCTGGGATAGGCTCCAGCCCCCGACCTCTACAGGGACCAAGCGGTTCTTAAAATGGATGGATACTTTCATATTAACACTATAGAGAGCTTAGAATATGAAACAACATTTAACTCTTTTCAAGCTGACTTGTAATTTAGAAGCACATAACGGAGTCAGTTCATAATGCCACACTTTTCTCCTAAGAAAACTCCTTGGCACTTGGCACTACCTGGCCAACTGAGGAATTTAAATATGTAGGTGGAGTCCAACTACATCTCTCGGGAGTTAAACTAACACTGTTGTAATCAAAATTAAATCAAAACAAATTCAATAGAATACCTCTTTCTAACGTAGTCGTAAGCTGCAGCCCTACTAAACACAGCTCACATCAGAATTTTCCACAACTAGACCATAGACTTTATTGATATTGTCGGCACAGAGTTATAACCATCTGTTTTCTAGTTTATTTCTGTTACACTTGTATGTCTGAAAGCCCAAAGACAGTGACTTAATAACTCTTCATTTCTTTTAAATCAAGCTGTTGAAAGTTAAGACAAAGCCAGTTGTAAATAACGGAATTTCTTTCTACTCCATATTGGTATTAAAATACTGAAACATTTTTAAGGATACATGAAGCTGAGAAGAATGGAATAATAATATGTAGTACTAGTATGAAATTAAAGCTACTTTCATCCCTGCAAGGACAGAGAAGGTACTGCAGTATATGTTTTGTATTAGGTTATCACACCTCTTTCAGTATGTCTGTCTCTCTCTTTTTGATTTCATCATGTGCTCCTCTCTATTGCACAGACCACAGTATTGCCACAGTAAACTACAAACTTAACAACTGTAGCCTGCTTTCTCCTTCCGATGCTGATGGACCGATTTCTTTACCATTCAGACTTTTACTGCTGTCTTGAATCTTCTCCCACATAAATGCATACACTCACACGCAAACATTTTTGGTTTTAATATTTTCAGGGACAGTCTCGCACAGCACAATAGCAAATCTTTTATTGGCGGTGGAAATCAACAGTGACACATAGCAGAATAATAAAAGTTACAATTAAATGACACAAACAAAACAGAATTAATTTGCCAGATGCACCAATTAATTAAAGAATATGATGGAGCTGTATGTGAGACAGTGAAGTAAGAACATGCAGGAGAACGCGGGAAGCTAAGTGACACTGGGAGCCTCTCAATACTGGGGGGTAAGAGGAAAAAATACCCTGTAATGAGTGAGTTATCCACCACCTGCAGCTGACTCTAGAGATGTCAGCTGGTAATTAGTCTACTGTGTTTCAAAATGTTTAGGCATCCACTATACAAATGGTGCAGCACCAGTGCATTTCTAGGCTTATTTCTTCCAAGTTTCACTCAAGAGTTTGTGGATTAAACCCAGCAATAACAACCTGATCCATGGGACTGAAAATGCTCAAAATTAGCTCATTAGCACACATTAACGTAGGTCATTATTAAACTTGCTGAATTTTCAGAAGTGTTCGCAGCTCAGCTCTCTGCTTTTTGAGAAGGTATTTACAGCATAATGCTAAGTGACATATAGAGGTCTGTGGAGCAGTAGTTACACAGACACAGGAGGATTAACTGGCTGTCTCAACTCTCTCCCTCATGCAAATCTCCTTCTCTCTTTCATTAAGTGAATAAACCATTCCTTCACTCACTGGTGTGGAGACAAAAAAGGTGAAGCTTGGTTTTTGGAGGGCAGTCTGACATGACAATAAAGAGGCAGAAACTTGCTTCCGCTGCAACACAAGAAGATTCAAACTTTAATTTTCATAACGGTGGAATTAGGTTAATCCTAAACATGGGGAGAAGATCTGACAAAGCTTTATATGACTCAACAGGAATTAGTGTGTTAAACATTTTAAATAGCTACTGTGGATCAGAGAGAAAAGCAGCAATAGAAGAAGCTTAACAATATGGGTGTATCACTGCATTACTAAAAACTTTTCCACCAAGTTCACACACACACACACACACACACACACACACCTTTACACTGTGGTCTGAAGACAAAACACACAATTACACAACTAAATAAAATCTATTTAACGATTTTTGAACATGTGGCTTACTTTCCTAATGCTGTTGTAGAATTATAGAGCACAGCAACTCTATAAAATAATGTACAGTTGAACTTTTAAGGCACATAAACAACATATAGTACATACTTCTACAGTTTATGTATCAATTTCTAAGTTAATTAAATTATCAGTGGAAATGATCACAGAAGCAGGAGGAAAAATTTTATAATTTTATCACAGCTTTGGCAGCACAATAATGTGCTAATTGAAACAACAGGAAGACAAACATGTGTTTGCATACAAATATGGATGCAAACAAACAAGCCTCTGTGAGACGGTGGATGATTTGCCACTTTGTCAAAAGGAAATGCAACTTACCACAGAGAATAATATTTCTATTCTGTTTGTAGTGCAGTTCTGCAGTGTTGTGGCAGTAAAGCATTGACACAATGTATCTGGAGCAGATTTCCTACACCTTTGCTGTAGACTAACCAGCGCCCACTACAGTATCAGAGAGAAACAACAATTCATATGCAGACAGAAGCACCGGTAGCATGAGTATACACAATTTATCATTAGATGACTTAAAACAATTTTGAGCTCTTGGACATGCAGATACAGACAGTGTCTGAACTGTTTTGAATTGTTGATTTAACAAAATTAACACAGGACCGCATGTTACAATTATATGTGCCTTCAATGTAGCTATCCATAAATTGTTTTGTAATTTTAGAGGAACAATCAGTCATGGTGTAACATTCATGATTATCCCAGTTGCCAGAGAGAGAAAAATGTTGATGAGCTGACAGTCTGTGAGGGAGTTAACTTCCTTCTCTGTGTGAGATGAGCATTTCTGAAATTGAAGCTAAGGAACCTCACCAGCCCACAGTCATGATAACAATTCATCCTCATTTAGTTAATGAACATCCTCCTACACTTCCTATCACTTTTGTCTTAACGCCTCCCTCACCCTCACTTTCACTCTTTTCTTCTTTTCTCTCCATCTCCCTCTCTGACTAACTTAATGTCTCTGTCCTCGTTGTCGTTGCCTCTTTCTCCAACTCAGACTCTCGTATGCATCTACCTCACTCTCCTCCTCCTCAATTCCCTATCACCTCGCCTCCTCTCCAGCAATCTTCCTCGTAATGCTAATTATGGTAACATGAAATCATTACGATAGCCATCACAATCTCTGCCATGGTAATTCCATAATCATTCCTGTCTCTGCCTCCAGCCCTTGCTGCTGCACAGGACTCATTGCAAGAGCAAGACTACATGACTCCATCAACACACAGTACCAATTAGTAAAGCCTTACTGCCCAGGATCTATAGTGCCAGTAAACGATAGAACTAGTGTCTCTATGAATGTCCACATTATCCTTAGGATAGTGTCTCAACTGCTGGTCATCAATCTTAGAATAGCAAGCTGCAGGGTTTCCAGATCCAAGCTCCACATTACTAGCAGCCTATTCAAATGTAAATCCTTTTAAAAATGAACCTTGTAATGTCTAAATATTGTTTAAAGAGCAACCAAGGAAAAACACATTTACATTTGAATACTTTTTGTTTAATTTGTAGATGTTTTCCTATTAAAACAGGTTGAATTTCAGATGTAATATAGTAGGTAGAAATTTAAACCCCTATAAATATATTCCATACAGCTTCAGAGAGTATGTGCTGATTTACACACATGTGGGAATCATCTTTCATTTATTGTTGTTTTGACAGGGAGCCTTTTGCTTATTCCCAAATAAAAACAGGACCTCCACTTTCTTGTTTTGTGAGGATTTTGGGGGGGGATTTTATGATATGTAATTGCCTAATTAATACATGCAAAGTCTTGATTACTTGATTAGTGGTGATTAGCTGATTGCTAGGATGAGAGGCTGGGAACAAAGAATGAATACACTTAGGGAATATCGCTGTATCTGTCAGGAAAAAAACAGCCTAATGTGCAGTTGGATATGCTGCCGTAGAGATGACCCCTCTCTCTGCATGTGTCCAGGCTGGCCATGATTCTGCATACATTACCCTTGAGTCAATGCAGCCAGAACACTGGAATTTAAAAGAGGCTCCCTATTGATATCTACTTGTACTTTCCACAAACCATGGCTGTATGAAATTTCTTACAATCCAATTTACGTTTCATCAGGTGTCAGAGCCAAACACAACACGGGGGTAATACTGTCAGTAGTGACACAAAGGTCACCTGTTGTGTGGAGATTATTTGCAAACACAGGCAGCTACACACACACACACAAACACACACAAGTAAACACAACAATGTGGAAGAATTGTGGCTTGATTATGACTGGCAGGTGTCTGAGGTGTTGACAGGTATGATGGAGCTGACTATTACGCATTAAAGCATTACGTCTCTGCTAATACTACCTGACACACTGCTAGCTCATCATCATTTTGACCATATGCTGACCTATTGTACTGCATGCTTGTCACATCACGTTTGGAGTTGCTGATCCAAGGTCTGACATTGCGCTTCTCCTTCACTCTCTCAAGTAATAATTGGTCTTGAACAGTAATCCCGGTGTAAACCCAGGCTCAGTCCCTGACATGGGATTACAATGACAATGTTGCCAATAGTGACACATTTGCTCACTCTCTCCCTTATTAATACATCTGCCCCTGGATGTCCTCTACTTTGCATTTTCTCTCCCTTACTCTCTGACACACACAAACATTGTCTCACCATGGGGCATAATCAGTATTTATGACCTGAAAACTGCTGTTGACCACTTGTGTATGTATGTGTGTGCACACTCCTCAACTCAGTGCTTAGATCAGGTGGGAGAGGATTAAAGGATGAGGGAGAAATAATGAAATATGTTTTCTGACCTCCACAGGACAGAGAGGAGGGAAGCAGACGTCACCGGCTTGATTCTGATGTGGTTTATATTAAGCAAAGTTTTACAAGGGAGCAACTGATCCCCCTATTATTACCTTGGAGCTCTGAGCTTGTATAGAAGAATTGATAGGCTCAAAGGCCACTCTACTAAGCACAGCATTTCCATTAGCTTGATGAGATATGACACTTCAAAGATGTCAGTGCAAATTTGCAATGCCAAATAATTAAGACATTGTTTGAGAAAATACAAAATTAATAAATAAAGTGTTACACAGGAAATGTGAATGATAAGGAGTAAGGACATTTATTATACCTACCCACAAGTTACTTGCTGAACTAGAGATACAGTACAGTGTGGCTGGGATTGTGATAAGGGCAAAGAAGAGAGGTCCCGACATGACCTCTCATTTTAATAGAGCAGACCGGGCTCATGTATATGTGGTGTGTCAGAAACAAAATTAAAACCAAATGCTTCCTTCTGGTCTTGGACCATCAAAAGAACTTGTGGTGAGGTACGCTCTGTCACTGATGCTGTGCCAGTGTTTCACTCAAAGACACACAGCCAAGGGCAGTACTGGAGTGAGAAGGCAGAAGCAAAGCAAGACGAAGGGAGTGGTTTTGGCACAAGCATCATAATATTAGGGCTTTTATGTTCCCCCTCCACATCTGAAGAGAACAGAAAAACAGAGAAACCCCAACCACATTTCCCCTCAAAAAGAAGAAATGTTGAAGGCTCCATACATTTTCTGCTCTGAATTTCCATAATGTGACAAAACCTTAGAAAGAAGCAGGTTATTGAAAAGGCAATTTTCAGGCAACAATTGTGTTTAATAAATGGCTGCAAGGCTTTCCAATTTGTAACAAAGACACATATGGTTTTAATGCACACACAAACACACGCGCACGCACACACATAGAGGTTTCTATAACATGCCACAGAGCGATCCTCCATTATTGGATAAGATCATCAGAGGGGAGTGCTGCTTTCTCTCCTCTCTGCTCTTGCCTTGAATTCCAGTGGGAGTAGAGTCATTGATGCCTACTTGACCTGTCTGGTTTGCATATTCATAAGGTGATGGAGAAGATGGATATGCCTTGATGTTCCATTCACTCTAACTTAATTTCTCTCCCTCTCTCCCTCTCTGACACCTCTATCTCCCCACACCAACCCCCCAAGTGCGCACACACAGACCTTCCCAGCAGGAGGTGAGGGTGATGGAAAGCAGGGCTTCCTAGTCAGACTTTTGCCAGCCACTGCATGTCAGCATTCTGCACCAGTGCTCAGTGTGACATGAGCAATAATACCTCTCTGCCACTCACATGTGATAACTGTGTTATATATGGCTTTATTCTCATCGTATAGAGCAGGTTTTGTTATTTCTAAGAACTGTTGTTCTGTTTTTGTCTTAGACTGCTGATGTGATTTTGTTGCTGGTATTTTCACCCTACTTCAGATGTATACTGTAAAGGATTGTGTAGTTGTCATCATTGTTTTAGATCTGCTAACAGATAAGGTACTTGAAAGGCCTATACTATAGGGAGAAAGATGGTCAAACTTACATGCTGTCAATTATATGTTCATTGTAAAGATGAGGAGAAGTGACTTTTTTTAGCAAGCTTTAGGTCTAGCAGATCTTTACATTTTATATGCTTAAGCAAATCATATATTCAAGTATTAGTTTAAAAAAGACGTTATTACAGTAGTTGATTGTTATTTCCTTAGTACAGGTTATATATAAATGCATGTAAGTTTTGAGGTTGGAAATTTGGGAGGATGGTTATTCAAAAACATTTTAGGGTTTCTTTTCTGGTTATGTGACTTTCCTTTTTGCCAAATCCACCTCCAACATATGCACGCTGTTAAATTTTCCACACAACTTCCAACTAATGTGATTTCTTGTCTTTCTATATATAGAGACCGAGTACAGAAATAAACTAAAGAAGCCAAAAGAGAATGAGACACAGGAAGCAGAGAGAGTGTGAGAATGAGTAGAAACCTAGCAATAGACCATAAGGAAAGATTGTGTGTCGTGGCTTGGCATTGTAATGTGTGCAGATTGGTGGGGAGGCGGAGGCCTATAACTCAGCATGATAATAATCGAGGCCAGGGACCATAGCTCACCTTACTGCAGCACTGCCACAGCCCACCTTCACAGGCTAAACACCTATCATCTGCTCTCTAGACGTGTGTGCTTCTCACACCAATCATCACAATTATAGTTTCCACCATCCATTGGTGGACAGATGAGAGGAGAAACGCTGTTGATGTGTCATTGCTCTTAGAGGTTTAATAGCAATTCAGCCAGTGCCAACCTCCACTTGGCTGATGCACATGCTACTACTAAAATTCAAATAACTAATAAATAAATAAGTAGATTTACTGAGGAGCTTTGCCTGAGTTTTTAGATTTAATTGCTTTGACTGTAATGTTTGCGTTAAAACTTTTGCGTCACTACACCTTTCAGAAGGAAATGAACCTTTTCCTACAGATACAACACAATTAAAAATATGATGCTGTTAAATGTATTTTACTTTTGATAAAAGCTCATACTGGACATGAGTCCCATCCAGTAAAGGTTGATAGTCTATCACAGATCCATTAGCCTTAATTTTCTGAATTCTTTTTCCAGTGCCTTGCTGTGCATCAGTGTGCACACATACCATAACATGAGTGACTTCACTCTCTCATGTGAAAATCTAGTGGGGCTATATAACATACCATGGCTTGAATATATACTCAGAAATACACATTCACAGTCACATATTGTCAGGGGTATTTTCAGAGAAAAAAGCAACACATGTACGCTGATGCCCACATTTTTGGTATACCTCAGCTGATAGTAATGACCCAACAAAGAGTTGCATCAGACCATTATAGTCTTAATGTGTCTTTGTGACTCCACACTGCTTCTTGATGCGTATGCAAACAGTCCTTGTGTGTCTGAATGAGTCTAAGGTTCCTGTGGGAGCTCCCTGTACGTGCCTGCTCAGTGCCATAGCCAGGATGGATGGCAGCTCAATTGAATAAAGGGGCTCACCACTGCACAATATAGTCGACATGCTGAATTCACAATGAGGACGGGATTTACACCCCCCATCTGTGTGTGAATTAGCATTTCTAACTCTCTTTCCTCCGTGTGTATGTGTGTTTGTCTGTGCTCTCATTTCCAACCGGGACCTTTCCATAAATGCTATAAGCAATAAATCCCAAAGCCCCGGGGGGAAATATTGGTCTTGTTACAGGGTAGTGTCCATGCTTTAGTGGACCACAGTCCATACTAAGTTTGTGAAGGAAAAAAGGCAAAGATGCCATTGCCAGAGCTATCAGATTCACCCTGCTTTTTGAAATCTGGGCTGTTGTGAGTGGAGTAGGATGGAGAGGCTTGTTGGAAAATGCAAGAGGTGGCGTAAAAACAAAGGCAAGTAAAGTTTACTTGGGATTTACTGCTAATTCAAAACAGCGATGTAAAAATACAATTAATATTTCCTAAGGAAGTTATAGAAACAAGGCAATTATATCTCTCATGAACCAATGCAAACCCTTGCATCCAGTTTTGGCAAAATCCACTCTTGCTTGCTTAATATTCATTGCACTGGTGTTCATGCCAAGCAGCAATCACAGCTGACATCTTTGTTTGAAAGTTTTTGTCACTGGAATGATTTTTTTTCTCCAGACTTGAGACAGTAATTCCACACCTGCCATTATTGTGCTGCTGATTTCTAGTTCTTTCTTACATTGTCTACAACAATAATCCCATAAGGGCTAATTGCATGTTCCAACAATGGCCACTTTCTAGATTTCTGTCTCTCTCAGACTGCAGGATGCTCAAACTGACTAATAGTAGCTCTAAGCATTATTCTCACTTACAAACAACTGACCAAGAGAATGAGGGGATCAATTTGTCTCAGTGTGTGAATGGAGCCCAAAATTCCTTATCTCTTCAAAACACTGAAACTCCCTGCCTGCTCTGGGCAGAGATGCTTTCATTATTTGCCTATAAATCATTATTTAGGGAGAGGAAAAACACAAAAATAATATAGCTTTATCTGAGTGGTGCTCAACACTCCAGCTGTGTGATAAGTTAGAAAACCTGCTTTGCGTGTGTGTGTGTGTGTGTGTATGTGTTGGTCTGTGTGTATTTACATGCACACATGTGGACATATGGCAGGTTGAAATGCAAGCACTGAGCTAATTGAACAAGAGGCTCAGGAGTATGATTAAGTGTTTCTGCATAGAGCCCATTCAAAGAATCAATCTAAACAAGAATTGACCAGTGCTCACATACATGTACACAGACTCACTTTCACAGTGTACACTACAAAGCAAAGCTAGCTCTCTGAGTCAAGCCTCTAGTCTCCCTCTCCATCTCCTCTTCTCCCCACTCTCCTCTTTTTTCCTCTCAGTCTCCTTCTCTCCATGTGTGTCACTGGAGGCTGTTACAGCTCAATCAGGCTCACAAAGACTCACAGGAGCAGCAACTCTTTGTCTGCCGTCACCCCTGCTCAGAAGTAAGTCATCTTTCATTCTTTCTTGTCTTTTCCTTCTCTCTACTGAGTGTTCACTTGCTTGTTTGATAAAACTAAAGAGGTGAGACTAGGATGTCACTGTAATGTTCATAACTCTCTTCTCCCTCTATGTCCTCTCCTGACTCCATGTTTGCTATCTGTGTATGACTAGCTTGTGGGCAGACTGATGAACAACCAATCCATATTCTGTGGAGATTACAGCAGCTTTGTAAAAGTGAAGACAAGGAGAGAGTTATGTGAAATGTAAACAGGAAAACATTGACTACCTTTCTAAACTCTGATTCTCTATGGGGTTTTCTCAGTTTGTTGACATGCGTGTGTCTGTGTTTATCCGCACATGTCAGCATAATTGTGTGCCTGTTGATAATTTTGACTGCCTACTTTCTGAATGTCTTTTTTGATTTCCACTGTCATGAGTGTAATATGATGATCGACAAGTCACAGAATATGATTATAATAAAAATGAATGTCCAGAAACAAGAAGCATCCTTTACATCTGCTGGACACGTAAAGCATTTATCAATACTGTCATACTGATTTATGCATGTTTTTGTTTTCTTTATCTTGGTAGTTTAGTGCCCTGCTGGATACAAGGCGAACCTAATCAGGTCGCCTTTGGCAGTGCCGCAGGTGTATAGTGTTTGCATCTCGTTGCTTATTTCATTGACTTATAGTTGGAATGGCTGGCAGCCTATCAATGCGGAGTAATTATAATAGGCCACTGTGAGGCTGAATAATTAATGTGCTTTTTGGAGCTGATGTATGCTGAAAAACCTATCTGCCTAGAGTGCCGTCAGTAGTTTATCATCATAGGGTGAAAGAGGGGAGAGTATAGCCTGACTGCCAATGTCTAGTGCTGTAATAATGATGCAGGTCTGGGCCTGTCAGCACCGGGAACACTGAGAGTTACCTCAGAAGTCGGTGCCGATCAGGCATCAGCTTTAGAGCTGCCTAGATCAATACCTGGAAAAATGGTTCCAAGCACCACCCAGACCTTGAGACTGTTGATCAGCCTAATGTTAGCAACGTGAGCCATGTGTGATGGCTCCTTGCTGCTCCTTAGATTAGTGACGAGGTAAAATGCATTTTTTACTGAGTTATGTGTAAGAACCATTGAGGTGATTAAGTGTTTAAACAAATCATGCCTACAGGGTGCTTTACCAGCCATTCAGAGCAAAAATGGCACTTTGTTAGAAAACACAAGGCTTTGTGCTAAAGCCATGTTGTTTCAGGTACCTGTAAGATCATGAAATTGGACTTGAGAAGGCTGCTTTGGGTAACAGAGTTTAAGGGTTATCAGGTCTCAAATAATGCACAATGATTTGCAATAACGTGATTGGACAAATTTTAAAAGTCTGAAGTGTTTTCACAATCAGCAAACTATGTGTATAACACTCCAGTGTTATACATGTAGTTTAGTACCCTGCTGGAAGTTCACGGAGAATCAGGATGCCATTGGCAGTGCCTTGCTGTATAGTTTTTGCTTGTTGCCATATTGAAGCTACTGAAATGTTTTTGGCACACTGCAATATTAGTTCACGACCCTGTCTTGTAGTGACCAGCTGAAACAGCAGACAACAGACATTTGTATTGGTTTAGGATGTTCTGGTGAAGGAAATGACAAAACAATAAATAAGAATATGTTATAGTTAGGAACATGTGGATTTTGACATGTCAAAATAAGTAATAGTTCTCTTTAGCTACGATTAAGAGACTATACTAATTTAAAAATAACATAATTTTGAAATTACATTTATCTGTCAGCCATGTAACTCGATGAACCTGTAGTGCCCCCCATCCAATGCTACTTTGTAGCATTGTACGTAATGTCTTAATTGAAACTTTAGCTGCAAAACAGTACAGAATTTTATTTCATGTGCTTTTATTTTATTATTTTATTCTATTTATAATTTGCTTATAGCCTCAGAAAAGATAGTATGTGCTAACACTAAGGCAAATATCCTGCTGCAGCTGTTATTTAAAGTTGGGGGATTTTGACAGGACTGATGGTCTGAGACTGAGGTCTTTGAAAGGAGGATTGATCATTGCAATAAAAACATAATATAATTATTTAGATAATAATTATGTAGAGGGAGTTTATCTAAAATGTTACAGCATATAATTGTCACAATCTACAATAGCTTAGTGTTTTGATTAAAAAAATCTCACATTAGATTTAACCAACTATCCTGTATCATCTAAAAAAAAAATCCAGAAAATTGGATGTCACACAAAAAGTGGACATCCCTCTTGGTTGGATTTTTGGGTCAGTTCAGCAGTATATAAGACCATGTATTGTGTCTTGAATTTCAGTCTGTTTCCGAATGGGCTCGGTTATGTTTCATGCTCAATAAAACCTATTGATCCCCTCGACTTCTGCCTTGAATTTGGACTCCTGCAAGATGAAAGTTTTTTCTATATGTCAGGAAGAAGTTTTTGACCTGACTCAAGAGTTTGACAACTTTTTCCATAATAATATCTATGTGTACACACTACTGAAAGGTAAACATAATATAACACAATACAGCACAATGTTTTGCATCCACTCAAGCTGATAAAAGTTCTTTTGCAAGATGATACTGCATTTTCTTTGTTGAAGACCTTTGCAATCACACTACTGTGTCAAATTAAATTTCATGCTATACTTATGTTGGACTGATTGTGGAAATCTAATATCATTAACAACAGCAACATGTGAACTCAGAACTTTCATCCATTATCATCTCTCATTTTCTAAATTCATTTCTATATCATGTTGAGTTATATTAGATTTCTAAAATATTAAATATGTGCATGTGCAAAAAATAATTTAAGTTCTTGGGATGTTGAAGCTACTGTCATTCTTCTATAATGAATTTATTTCTCCATTAATGATTTAAATGTTCAGTCCAGCTTTAAGAAACAATCATCTGTGCTGAAAAAAGTGACATGGTATGTCATTATGACATGCTACAGGTAAACTCTTATTTCTAACTTTTCTATAACATATATAAACACTTCAAACGTATTTTATATCATTGCCAGACAGGGCTCACAAATAGAGGGTTTGCTACTGTCAACCATGATATCTTCTTTTCACTGGAATAAATAATCTCTTCTTTTTGTTTTGTTTTGTTGCCAAGGCTTGGATCGGAGTCTCGGACAGTCTGCCGCTCTCTATGCTCCTCTTTCCTTCCCTAACTCCATCTCACTGCAGTGCCTGCAAGCCCCAGAGCCAAACTCCACCCTAATTCGCTCACACAGCATCCATTATGTATAGGCCAAAAATTGAAGAATAACAGGCTTGGGGCAAAGAAGTAATACATGAATGAAGTACAACAAATTTGGGGGAAAAGGAGAGAGCAGCACTGCTTACATCTATATTTGGTATACTCCATGAATGTTTATCTCTTTTCAGTTCTTAATAACATTAATATTAGCTGACGTTATGAGATATAACATTATTTCTTTGGGACTGCAAGTATAACTTGTGCCATTTTGGAGGGAGGCAAACATGAAAACACATTAACACTTGCCAGCTTGTACATCCATAAAAGGTTTATAAATAGAAGCATTATCAACATATCAGGCCAAGGTGGCAACCTACCAAATAGGGGTGAATCATGAGCACCACATAAGCATAGAAATCATGGTTACACACACACACACACATAGAATCCAGGTTAAATTTGAAAAAGCATTAGATATGAATAGAAGTGATGTTTAATCTATAATTCTTTGTATTGTTATAAAACAGTATCCTCACTCAATCCTCACTGTTTTAAGGTCAACTAACAACCAGAATTTCTTCAAAGGATCATGAACTAATTTATGCTGCTGATGCACATTCAGCACCTGTTAAGAGCACTGCTTTGGCCCGTTTTGTGCATTCTCAGCTGTCTTCTTTTTGGGCACACAAGCTGTTGCTGACTGTATTCTGTTACTGTATTCTCACTGTAACATATGGAAAAGTCATGAAGGGGATCTATTTCCAAAACTTTATTTATTTCCTGGCTCACTCAGCCCAGACCATCTTTCCTTCTACAAGGTTCTGTATCATGCCACTTCACATTTGGCTTTCATTTTATGCAAAGAGAACCCACAGCCATGTTGCCCTTCCACTCACAACTAGAGATGACGTTTAAATAGGCTATAGGATATTGGGGGAAAAGTGTCCTCTTTTGACTGCAAAAGCAAATAGCTGTGCATATTCATGGAAACAGAACATTTGAATTAATTTACAATTCAAATTATAAACTAGCACAACTTTGTTAAGATGCGTGCTCATTTAATATATGGCTGAATTCTAATGATTATCCTCCTTTGCTCCATAGCAACACAGCTTTTTCTCAAAATACATTAACTGAGGTCTCTGGTTATAACAACAGGGTCTTTTTCACCAAGCCATGCTCATTGTAAGCTGTAAAAAGAAAACAGTTTTTGTATCTCCTCCCTTTCTCATCAACACAGAGATTGGGTCAGAAGGTCTCTTCAGCTCCATCTTTTATCTGATAAAAATACCAGCTACAAGGGTTTCTTTTTGGGAGGAGAATAACATTCTCTTAATACATGTTCTAATACATTCTTTTGAAATTCCCTCTACCACTCCACAATGATGTGCCTCTCATTTAGGCAGGTCTTTCTGGAGCTGAGAATAGAAATGCATTTCCTTTGCCCAAGGCAACTGCTGGAAGGCATGAAAATATGAGATAATTGATGTAAACATGCATTTACACTGAAATAATTTTACATTATGGTAAAACATTAGTCAACAGTACATTCAATTGTTTACCTGTGGATCAAATCAGTAAAAAAAACATTCAGCCTTATACTTCTTACTATCTCCAGAGGTGAATTGATCATGTGATTAATGTTATCTTCCACTAAATTTTCACTTGAGGAAAATGTGGGTATTATGTCATGACAAAAAGGGAATCTATTCAGTGAAATATACCGGCACTATGACATTTTGCTTTGCTTGGCATTGCAAACCTTTCACTTCTTGAAGAAGAAAACACAGATCAATAAAACACTGCACCAATAGGATAATCAATTCACTTGCTTAGACTGTTTTTCTCATGATCAGCATCCACCACCAGTGTTACATGTTGAATCAGCAGTCACTGATAATGGGAAAGTAATGTCACTAGCACTAGAGTCACTAAATCAAACTATGTACAAGCTTATATAAGATTAAGATAGATAAGATTATAAGATAAAGACGATAATGGCTCAATGCAGCCAGCTACTGGCTTGGTGTTTGAGTGTTTTTAGTATTATTTAGAGACCCACAGCTTATCTTTCTCTTTACATGTAATATTAATAGAGGTGTCTGGCACTCTATTTAACTCACTGAGTCTCATAATACTCTGCAGCTGCATATTAACAGTTTATTGCAACATCTAAAATGTGAGTGAATGAGACAACAGGTAGATTGTTGGGTGAGGAAGACATCCTCTTCTCTGAGACAGTTGTATTACGTCTTCTTTCCATTTACAGCAGCTTCATGCAGTCTAGTAGCCTTCCTTTCTCGGTGCAACAGGGGAAGTCATACAAAATGTTTAATTAGCTTGAATTGGAAATGGCTTAAGAAGGTAAAAAGTCAATACTGTAGAGCACTGGGGACCTGGGCTTGTATAATTAATGTCTTGGCATGGTGTAGCTTGCCAGCAATAGATATTCTTTATTAGGCACACATTGTGAAACATGTAATGGAAGGTGGTTTACCATGGCCTTCTAGTCTTACAATGAAAAGTTTGGTAGCTTACTTAAACTCTGTGCTATTAAAAAAAATAAATGTGTCGTTAACATTTATAACTGCACTGACTATCTAGATGACATTGTGAATATAACACACTGAAGTCACTGGTAATTATGTAACCGGCATGAAATGTCACGGAGTCTTGCATTTAAATAAACACTACATATACTGTAAATAACAATAAATCTGTAAAAATAGTTCACTAAACAGTCTCTTTGTGTATTGTGCTAAGATAATTGCAACTTTCAATGAAATACTTGTAGGTCAGTAGAAAATGAGCATGAATTTTGAGCACTCTACTCAGTGTGTATATTTGGATGTTTGAGGTGAAATAGACAGCAGGGGAAAAGTCAGAGTGACTCTGCCAAGGGCTGAGGCCTCAGGACCAGCACTGTATCTTATCTTCTACTGCCTCTCAGTAGACCCTCAGCTCCGATCCAGATGAAGGTCACTTAGAGCACACGGGACAAGTTTGGATCCAAGCAACTGGTCTATTGGATCATTCTGTATAGCATCAATGATATTTTTATGCTGTATACAGTATATAGAAAAATGTAAATGGCTGTGCAACTCAATAGTAGGGGTGGGGCGACTTTTCGACGCAATCGGTGTAATCGCTTATGAAAATATGTCAAACGTTTATGTAACGTGCGTTGATGCTTCACATGCAGGAAGTAAGATGGTTGTGTGTAGTCCGAGCATGGCGTCCAGTGAAGAGCGGTCATCTAAAATATAAAGTGTGTGTGTGTGTGTGTGTGTGTGTGTGTGTGTGTGTGAGGAATAGATTGATGGGGGTGTTTGACGGAGACCATGGTATATTCCGACATGGGCTGTCTGTCCACTGGTGGGAGTGTGCTCACCTGTATGCGCACGTGTGTATTTGTGTGTCTGTTCACACGTATGTGTGTGTGGTTATCGGGGCAGAACTGTGTGAACTGTACAATACTATTTACTTGAAGTTGTGTTACTCTAGAAGTGACTTTTGCATTGTTTTATTTATATTGCTGTGGAATCACTAAATGTAGATTGCACCACATTCTTTAACTTGAATGAAGCCCTTGCTTTAATTAAAAAAGCATAATAACAATAATTAATTATATTGTGGACAAACTTTTTATTAGTCTCTAAAAGACTGTTTAGACTGACATGTTTTTGTTTGGGGAATAATGTCCTGCAGTGCATGCTTTTTGATATTAGTTTGTTTAAAGAGAAGATGATTGAATAAAATATTGAAATATAAATAATTATTTGTAGTAAAAATTGAAAAATACAAGAGGGTTAAATAATCTATACATTAATCATCCATTCATTCATCTTCTATACCACTTAGTCCCCGCAGGGGTCACGGGTGTGCTGGAGCCTATCCCAGCCAACTTACAGGCGAGAGGCAGGGTACACCCTGGACAGGTCGCCAGTCTATCGCAGGGCTATACATTAATCAATTAATCGAAAAAATAATCAATGGCTTAATCAACAACAAAATAACAAACAACAAAATAGTTAGGTGCAGCACTACTCAATAGTAAGAGGTATCACTCATAAAATCAGGATTGTTTCCTGTTCCGATGTGTTTGTGTGTTTCCTGTTCCTTCTTCCTAACATGCAGGGTGGACAGATGGTGTGTATTTTCATACATTTCTGTAATCTGCCTTTTCTTGATTCATATGCATTTTTTTCATTATATGCCATTTTTTGCAATTTAATAAAAGCCAAAATAATAAACATAATTCTGTATATTAATATTCGTCCTGAAATGCTCAAGACATCTATGATTGCGAGCATAGCTTTGATTAAAAAGCAGCTGAATTGAGTAGGCATCTTGGCTGGCATTTTGACATCTTCCTCAAGTACTCTTTTGCTCGACAGATGCTTGAACTTATCCAGTTGAAGAGCCTTTTTTCCAGCAGCACTCTGCAGCCCTGCCATCACCACTGATGTATCATTGAGCAGTGCGTTCACCAGTATGGCTATGTGTGCACACATGCATATACTATTGTAAAGAATAGTGAATTTGTGCTGTTTATACAATATTGCCAAGAATACCACTACTTTAAGCTACCTGGGTACACAGGTTATTGCCATATCAATCATTTACAATGACATCCAATGGTTGAGACCACAGACAATATTGACCGTCAGGCTGACAGAGATTAATGCTTCTGCACATAAGCAAGCCTAACTACTGACTCCTCTGTCTATTCTTTTCTCCAGAATCCATCTGTATCTCTGTTTCTTTTCTACTCTGCTTTTCCAGTCTTCTGCTGTCTCCTCTACTGTTTCAGTCATCAGTGTTCTTGAATGTCCTTTTTTCAGCTGCAACATTTAGGGAAGTGGTCAGTCATGTCCCCTTAAACTCCACTTGTTCAGGAATTGTCCCAGTTTCCATGGGCCAGTTTAAATGTTGTCCACTTAAATGTATAAGTCTGACTTTCAGAGGGCTGATAAAAATCCATGTTTTTAATATGGATGATTAAATTGTCAAATTTTCAGGTGCCAATCATATACAAACATTTCATACAGTATCTGCATGACACTTAAGTGGCTTCCCGATTTTTATTGTAACTAAAATTGGTTTCCAGTTTCATTCACAGCTGTGCCGCATACCAGCCTACGATATTACTTCATAGATGACTCAAAGTTAAATAACTCTCCCTTATGTGTTATGATATGTGTGTTTCCTGTTAGTACCTACTATGGGGTTTTTCCATATCACCGGCTTTTCACTGTAAAAGTAAATGTGTTAGGCGAGGAGAGAAAGAAGGAGATGTTTTAATGATAACTTCATCTCCCTGTGGGTAAGGGGCCAGATAAGTAAATCAAGTGAAACCAAGTGTTAAATGCATGAGAGTACAGCTGATGTATTATTGATGACCTGTGGCATTGCATGGCCAACCACACACACCCACCCACTGCCACACTTGCACACATGCCCCTAGGAGCCTAGCATACACTCAAATATATACTTACATATAAAAAAAATAAAAATATAATCCAAACAAATCCACAGTCCAGCTTACTGTTTATGTGACATCTACCTTGTGCACTTGTACCTTAAACTGACTTGAGATGTCTTGTGCACAAGCTGGAACAGAGTCATTTTAGACCAAATGTGAGCTCTAACATTTCACTTTCTGGAGTATGAGATCCTTAGACGGTATCTATATCTAATAAGATATTGTTAAAATCTAAATTCTTTAATGAGAATTCAGTTTTCTGTGTTACTGATTACTGCTGCTAAAATGTACTTAATTTGGTTGAACACAGACTTCTAACCATGTTGCCTTTTAATTTCATAACAGAAAAAAATCTGAAAAATTCAAATGGCTTCTAATTAAGCCTCATCTCACCCCCTTTGAGTGACTTCTTCTTAATTGGAATGTGAAACATATTCTCATGAAATTACTGAAGGGATAAAATAAAATCACACACACACATACACACACACACACACACACACACACACACACACACACACAAAACAGTAACAGGAATGACACATTGTGCCATCAATCATTGGTATCAATTACAAAGAAGAAGCATGCTGTGGGACGCTTTTAACCTCTACCATGCTTTGACTGCTGACTGCTGTTATTTTACTGCTGAAGCCAACCTTGGATCATAACACAGGTTCTCAGCTGGGAACACAACCACAATCTCTGACTGTAACTATTCATAAAACTCACAGTTGTGTACATGTGCTATTCTCAAGGGCAAATACGCCCCAATAAAGCCAGAGTTACTCCTACATAACAATAACAATTTTCCTCAAAAACTGGACCTTCCAGGTTAAAAGAAACCACTAGTCTCTACTGCGGACCTGATGTGGGTGGACAATCATGTGCCAGCTCAAATACAACTAGCAGCAATTTGTTTTTACCTGTCAGAGAGAAGATTTATTGGATAGTACTTTAAACACACAAAAGGCTGTACTGTGACAGAGCACTATGAGACAGGATTTTACAAGTTGTCAGTTCTGCAATGGCACATGGAGGCTTATTCTGTCGCCCATTTATCACACCCATTTTCAATACAGGTAACTTAAACAACCAAAAGTCATTGCTAGGAGAGATGCCCGTTGCCTTGGGATCAGTATCTGGACCAATCTGACATAGTTTAATGGATTGGGTAAAGTACATAAATGCTGATTTACCTTTACATTTACTCTGCAGTGGTGGTTCTGCTAAAGCAGTATAAAGGGTCTATATTTACACACAGTGTATACTTACACAGTGATGACTTAGACTAACTTTAGCAAATTGTTGTAAATTAGCTAAAAGCAAAATGGGAATCTATATAACAGTATAATTAAGACAGGAGAAAGCACCCAACATGATATAGCAAATTATCACTGCTGATGGAGGTGAAAGCAGCAACAAAGGTACTTTTAGTAAATTTACATATCATATCAATCATCACTGGCACATATGCAGTATCAAGAAATTCTGGACCAGGATTGGGGTCCGACAACAACATACTATCAGGACATGATAGTGTAGAAACTATGTCGTCAATGCCAGCTTCCATCAAATGCTGCCATCATCACAGACAACAGATATTGGTTTGCCTGTGCCATTTTCTGTTTTACTGTTTTTAAGTAAGTGCTCATTACAATATAGTTTGAATTAATCTCTAGTCTCCAATACATTATGATAGAGCAGTTTTGACTGTTTTTCTGCTGAGGACTCTGAGACTACAGTTTTCACAAGCCAGCAAGCTGTGTTGTCCAAACCTACAGGACAGCTTCACTACTCATTAACCATACAGTCTTTTCTGTATTCAACCATCCAGTATTAAGTTCTGTAATGGATAAGGGATTATTTTACCTTTCACTCAAAACACCTCCAAGGCTACTACTGCCACCAAAAATCATATTGTACTACATGCAGCCACTTTTCCTCACACACACAAATACATGTAGAAAGGCAAAATAAGCAAAAATGGGCTGTGAATAAGACGAAGGGAACAGTTCACTGATAACAAATTAGCGCAGTTTGCTTTGTGGCAGAATGGTGGTTCCCTCTGATTATCTCTAATTAACCTCTATGGAATTGAATCACCAAGCACAGGGGGATTAACGCACAGAGGCATCATCTTAGTGTGTGCACTGTATGCATGTGTGCGTGTCTATGGGCTCAGAGACTATTTCTTAAACTTTAAGTACCATAGTTGCAGACTTTGGAAGCTTCAGGCCCATCACGCACATGCAAACCCTTGAGCTGTCCTCCACACAACGCTAGACACCCACACACACCTGCCCCAGCAATCACAAGCTAGCTTTATATACCCTATTGGGGATTCACTGCCTCTCACCCCACAAAAAGATCAGAATGAATGAACACATATACACACGTTGTTTTTTTTTTTTACTTCCAAAGGTGGTGCATTTACACTTACGCCTACACTCAGTCCTTGGAGAGTGATCCTAACATTAGCCATAATCAGTACAAGCCTTTTCCCAGTCCTAACCTTTAAAGACAAGGAAACAACAACCCATGGCCCAATCAAATTGCCGGGATCTGCTTTTGTCCCCATTTAACAAGTAGCCCTACATTATGTGCTTGTTTAAAATAACACAAACATGCATGCACACACACATAAACCAACATTAGCTAATAAGTAAAGGCTTGACACATGACATTAATGTTTTCTGAAAATGTTACTCATTAGAAAATCTGAGTAACATATTACTCACATTTTTGGTAAAAACAATGCCATTAAAGCTACTATATGCAACTTAAGCAGCACTAACATGAGATCAAACAGAACAAAAATACATTCTCTGATAGGTTAGAAGAGCAAGCCTCTCTCTCAAAAGTAGAAGCTAATAACTCTGCAGTGTTACCAGGCTGTTCGGTTAGTCTGACTTCATGGTAGGCATCAACTGTGCCACTCCACAATAACAGAAGGTTTGATACATGCTACTACAAAAAATATGAGAAAAAATGTTTGTACGTAGCTTTTATTTTGACATTCTGCAACATAAATAGTATAGTAATTGCCAAGATTTACATCAATAGTAAATAAGTAAACTGAATAATTAACAGTATATAATACAATGATATTAATAGTATTTAAAAATAATTTCTAGAAGCTGTGATGTGGCTGTATTTTGCATTTTCCCCATGCATAACTTTAAAATTGGTAACTAAGCAATTTCACAGTAAAATCCAACCCGATATGCTAAAGTAAAGCTATTCATATGAACCCATTGCAAAAGCAGTGAGACTCGTTGCATTACGGTAAAAAAAAATGGAACAAAGGAGTGAAACAAATTTTCTAATTATATTATAATATATGACCCACAGGTGACACCAAAAGCCAAAGAGTTAGTTTGTAATTACTTTAACATAGTAAAATAGTAGCTGTAAGTCAGCCTGATATTCTCAGCTTAGGCCACGATACTTCATTATCAGTAGGAGATGAAGGACTCAAATGTATCACAGATAGGGTGGTGTGACAGAATGAGGATCAAGACACAGGAAAACTGAGCAAGACAGATTTCTACATGCCACTTCCATCTCTTCATCAATGCTAATTATACTGACCCCCAGCATGCACATACACACACGCGCACATAAATACAAGTCTGTGTTTGCCAGATCCCGGCAGAACATGGTGTGTTTGAACAAGGCAGCCTGTTAAAGTGTCTGATTAGACCCATGTTTGAACAGAAAGAGACAGCAACCTATCAGCACACGGCAGGAATCAGCCAATCATTGTAATGGCTCATTTGCTGTGGGCCTTGAGCTGGCTCACACACTTGCATCATGCCTGACACACAGATTGACACAATGAGGAAAACATAGAGACAAAGAGGCAGGCAGACACACCCACAAACCCAGCAGGTTCCTGCCCATAATACATTTAGTTGTTCTTAGACAGGCGCAAAGAGAAGCAACCAAATTACACTGATTGAATTGACCATGACCTTTCCACTGTGTAGCAGGTGCAGGTCACCATGGCAAACATCTGGCAAGCAGGGAAGTTGTAATCTTATATAAATTTATATTGTACATACATTTTTAATTAACCTCAAATATTCTTATATTATTTTGTTGTTTTTTCCTTATGGAACAATACAGATATAGGATATAAAAAATGAGTCCCAAAATATGCAAACAACAACTTGCATCTTTACAATTTTAGTGCCCATAGAAGCTTGGATTCTGCACACATATGTTTTTCATCATGGACGTGGCAGCAATTAGAGCAGATGAAGCAAGGGCTGCTGACATTTTGTTCCTGTCTGTGCTAATGAAGTTGTCACCATTGCAAAGTAATCATCACTCAGCTGACAATGAGTGATAATACTATACATGAAAAATATGTGACATCTTACGTTATTTTGTCTTTTTGTCAGTTCATGCTGGCATCAGATACAGATTACACAAGTCCTCCAAATTAAATGACAAAATATATTGTTAGTCCATGCCTTCTATAACACACAGCAGCATTTTCAGATCTGATGCCCCCATTGGCAAGGATACATAATTTGTCTCTGCTCAAAAATGTTTGAGATTTTAATCTTACTTTGTCTATATGCACATTATTTTTAGGGTTGGGCATGCAGTGGTGTGAAGTTATGGAAAGCTTTGATCATTTGGCTTTTGGTGGCATTTCCCTTGATGTGTGGGGGTTTTAAAAGACTGCCCATTGTCTGTCTGAACACCAGGAGGAAGACTCTGAATGTGGGGGGTTGGAATGACTTCTCCTTGACTGCCTCCTCTATCTCTGACAGTCGTCTGGACCAGCAGCTGAGTCTCTGTGTGTCCCTAAACCCCTTAGTACAGGAGAGACAGACAGTCTGTCTGTGTCAGTAGTAACTGCTCCACCCTCAGCAATGACTCTTGACATGTAGACGTCCCGGTCCTCTCTTAACCTCTTACCATGGACTCATACCTCTGTGGCCTTTTTCCACAAACATGTCCATACCATGTCACCACACCACACTGCCTTGCTCTGCCTCTTTTTTTCACATCACCAAGCCCCCCACCCTTTTCCTTCATCCCACCCTATTGTTCTTCTTTTCTTTCTGCCTCCACTGTTCCGCTCTCACTCCCTCGCTCTCTTCAGGTAGCCCAAGCTACATAATTTAGTGTAATTTGGCCCAAACATAATAGCACTTACAATCGGTGAATCTCCCTCAGACTCATTCAGTTCTGTTAAACAAAAAAATCACCCTTTACCCATTCATGTGATTGTCAGAGTTGCAGTACCCTTTAAATGCCACTGTCTTGGCACATGCTGTTTTTGGTCAGTCATTTGTCTTTAAAGTAAATGATCATTATTATCTCATGGGGTTACAAGGATGGAGAACTGAGCTAATGACTGATAAAAATCTCTTTGTTTGCTTTTGTATCTGGCTTTGAATGCAGGGGGAGCTGACCAAGTGTCTTCATCTATTGTGGAAGAATATATTTACAATGCTGCATTCAAGTCCTGCATTTACGGGTCATTTAAAACTTTATCTGATGGGAAAGACAATGAAGGGATACTAATGTGATTGTATGATATGCATAACTATGTTTTAATAATGAAACCTAGCTCATACAGTTGTTGAGTGGTTGTGATGCCTTTTCTTTTGTTATGCACATATATTATCTGTTGCCTCTAGAACCAGACATTTTGACAAGCACCTCTTGAAGTGTTTGTCTTAACAAAAAGCCACTTTTCATGAGTGCATGCCTAAGTCTGACCTCGACTGAGTGGGCTGCAGCGGGGAGACAGTGACAGACAAGAAACAAGCAAATTCTTTGCCGGCTTTACTCTTTTATTGTCTCTAGGTATTTAGTTTTTATTAGACCTACTTTTTAGATATCCATACTGCAACATCTGTTCCCCGGAAAATCCAAAGAAAACAGTGATTTGTTTTGAAACTGCTTTAGTGGAAAGTAATTCTACAGAAAACTGTTGACAGTGTAGTTAGTTGATTATCCAAAGTAAGTGGGACATTAATGTGATTATTTAGAGTACGGATTAAACTACATCGAGCAACTTCTCTGAGCACTAAAAGTGACCACATCAAATCATTAAACAAAAGGATGAGTTCACTGTTAGTGTGATCTTTACACTTTCCCCAATCACCACCAGCCACAGGGAAACACAGGATGTTATTGTGTGTCAGTCGCAGCTGCTCCGGGGAGGGAAGCCTGCTTTTTGCATTTCTCCTTCATCAGTAATAAAGAGAATTTAAGGCTAGTTTCCACAAACACTAAGACACTCCTGTTCCTTTGAGCCCCTTTTACCTACAGCCCATCTCTCCCTACACTACTATTTCTTTCAATTCCCTAACTTGCATGCCACTCCCACTCCCATCCTCCCTCTCTGCATATACCCTGCACTTGCCCTTTTCTATGCCTCCCTGTGGTCATCTAAACAACCCATTCTGAGGAGTTGGAACCATCTCTATATTTACTCCATCTCCACCCCACTTCCACCCTGGCAGGCAATGCTATGCATCTTTCATCTGTGAGGCTGGATGACCTATATTCTCAATTTGGCCCCATGCAGCCATAGTTCACCACTGCTCCACTCTGTCCTGATGCAGTTAGACTGGCCCCAGGCAGCAGCTGTGGGTGTGGCAGCCAGGCTGAATTAGAGTAGGCACTTCAGGCATAGACTCTCATCTCATCTTTCTTGGCAGTCTAAAGCACAGTACATTTCAAAAATAAATGTACAAAACAAAATCATATGGTACTGAGAAGAAGCCAGAGATAAAGGAATAGGATAGGGCTGAGCGATATGGTGAAAAGGCATATTGTAATTATTGTGGACAATGTTGCAATAATGATATGAGACTGGTTTAATTTCAAGCAAAATACACAAATGATATGAGAGTAAATCCAAACATTGGAGTTAACCCATACTACTAAGTTCAGTGTATGTTTCATGAAAACTAAGTTAAACATGAATTCTCTAATTGTAATGAGCTTCAGAGAACCTGAACTCACAAATGCCAACACTACTCAGGATTGCATTTTAAAGATTTATTTTAAAACAAACGAAGGCACGTGTGAGGCAGGTGAGGGATCGCAGGAACCAGGACTTGAATGAAGAGAACAAATCTCCTTCAGTTTCCAAATCAGATCAGTCCAAGAAGTCATGTCGCCTTTTTTTTTCTTTTGTCCCTGGCCCTGCCAAACAAAAGCCTGGGGCGAAGAGTCATATGACTCCTTCTCCTGTGTTTTGAACAGAGGTGGCTGGTACCCATACACAGCTTGAAAAGGGGTCAACCCCATGGTGGAAGACGATAGGGAGTTGTGAGCATACTCAACCCAGACCACATTCATCGACCAAGATGTTGGGTCCCAGGAGCAGAGAAGTTGGAGGCATAGATAGACATAGACATAGATCCCCAGTAGGAGGCAGAGCTCAGACCAGAATCGAGCACTGGGCCTAGTGTCAGACTCTACATTGTGTAGAAGACCATGGAAATGCAAAATGTGATTTATAAGAAGGTCTTCTGTTTCTTTCTTTAGCGGAGGGGAGTTTCTGGAGCAGGATTAAATGAACTATTTTGGAGAACTTGTATACAACTGTCAATATGGCATTGTGTCCATTGGATGGAGGTAGACCAGTAACAAAATTCAGGGATATGTGGGACCAGGGACAACGAGGAACAGGGAGAGAATGAAGAAAGCAAGAAAGAGGTCTGTGCGAAACTTTAGACTGGGCAGACAGAAACAAACTCTGTGATGTCAGCCAGGAGGGAGAGCCAACAGAAGCTCTGATGCGGGCTACTGCTGGGTGTCATGAGAGTCGGGAGGAATGACACCACTCTAAGAGCTTCGCTCTGAGGCGGTCAGAAACATAGAGTTTGTCAGGCGGGAAGGCAGATGGAGCCGTTCTTAGAAACAGGTCTGTAGGAAAACTCTGTCTTGTGTTCAAATTCTTGGCCGTCTCAAGGCACTCCAGATTCTTGCAGTCTTTCAAAACAAAGAAGGGTTGCTTAGCTCCCTTCAGCCAGTGGTGCCATTCCTCCAGTTCCATCTTCACCGCAAGTAGTTCTCTGTCCCTAATGTTATAGTTGCACCTAGCAGGGGTCAGATGGCAGGAGAAGAGGGCACACCTGCACACAAGAGGTGCACCTTGTTGCATGCTGAGAGAGCAGTGCACCCAGACCAACATTGGACGGTTCAACTTCAACAATAAACTTGCGAGATGGTAGGCAGGGTGAGAATAGGGGCAGATGTGAACAAGTACTTCAGTTAGGCGAAGGCCTTCTCTCCTCAGGGGTCCATACCAATAAAGCAAACCTTGTTGGAGCAGAATTGAGATTCCCCAGCTTAGACAATAAGTTTCTAAACATACATATTTATTTGATTAAATTGCACCCATTTGTTGTTAGGTAAACAGATGGACATTGCATATATTGATTAATCATTCAGCAATACAATAGGCCCATACCAGTGGCATAATAAATATTTAAAAATTCCACTGTTTGGAAGAGTTGCTCTATTGGATATTCATTTCTTTGGAATATAGGTCAAGACAGCTTATAGAACATGACCCAGTTTACCTTTTTTTTTCAAAGTGCCATTATTGTATGCTCTAATATGATTCATCTAATTAGCACTTGTTTTAAGATTCCCATAGACTTATAAATACATTGGCAGAATAGATCAAATAGAGCATAAATACGATTCTGTAATTAAGCTAATTTCCTCATCATGAATGCATTCTTGCTTTACTGCTTATTGTTCTTGACACATACAGTTGTTTTTTGTTCACCACTGAATATGCAATCATATTCCTATAATCCAGGTCAGTGTGTTGAGATTGCTTTGCACTGCTGCTGAGATAATGCTCTGCTTCTGCTCTACAATTCCTAATCACTGTTATTACCATTTGTTCTGAAATGGATCTCAGTTCTCTGAATTTTTTGCAAAATATAAAAATGGTACTACCCACATCATTCAAAGGCAACAGAGTTGGTTTGAAATGAAATTCAGGAAATTTACTAAGTGAGGCTGGTGTCATTTCAATATGTATGTTAAATGCAATATTCATATAACTAATTGAGAGATATCTCTATGTCTTGTTGTTGTATTACCTGACCAAAGGCCTTGGAAGGGACAGTGGCGGGTTTGATTTAATCTGACACACACACACACACACACTCCTCAGTACCATTGGACAGAGGG